>JAJMID010000043.1:0-101543 GCA_030583405.1 Sugiyamaella americana | reverse complement strand
GGTGGGGGTGGTGGTGGTGGGCCAATTGTTTGGATAGAAGTGGTAGCAGCAGGAGGAGGAGGAGGAGGTGGTGGTGGTGGTGCTTGAACGGGAGGTGTTGGTGCTGTAGTTGGCCATAGCGTTTTTGTATATGATTGACCAGGCCATTGAGTAATAAATTCATTACTATCTGGTGGTGCAATTGTAACAAATACTGGAGCAACTTGTTCTGTGACAAAAACATCAACTGGTGCAGAAGTGGTAAGGGTAAATAACAAAAAAGCGATGGTTTTTAAATTATTTGAAAGCATTTTTATAGCAAAATTTTATATTAAATGAGTGAAAGAGTGAATTAAACGAATGTAATTGTTATTAAAATGAATGTAACGACTCAAAGAGTCTGGTATTTAGTATTTTATCCTTAAAAAACGACCGAAACCCTCCTCGAAAACCCTTTTGAAGCGTTCGTATTAGTTGATATTGTTGGTATGTTGAATGAGGAATTTCTCGGACCTTTTGTCTTTATATATAGTATATATGTCTCGACATTGTTTAACCAGGATAGTTATTACTGCCCCGGTCAAGTGGTCCGTGTGTGAGACACAATGTTTGCTGCCTTTCCCTGCATTGATTTACGGAAGATCCAGCCATTTATTACTTAGAACGTAATTTAATTTAGTGTGATATGCAAGTCAAGAATAAGCTCATGTGCATGACGTCGGTTTTGGAGCAGATTATGTCTGCATGTTTGTCCGCATATCCTGCCACCTTAAAAAATATTATTTAGATGGCAGGATTTATGCAAGGTACAGGCGGTCTGTGTGTAGAATTTTAGAACGGAATTCGGAATTTATAATCATATGACGAGAGTGGCTGGTATAGAAATTTGCTCAAGTAGAACGAAGTTGGGGCAACTTGGAAGAGTTACGAATGAATGAAAGAGTTGGGTAATTTGTTAAGAAAGAATGGAAATGATAACCCGGAAATAGGCAATCCCGATTAGTACGGCGAAACGCCATGAGTTTTTGTTGGCTGTTGAATTGAGTTCTAAATTTGAGTTATTTAAACCGTTTTTTGACATACAACTGATTGAATCTAAAAGGTAAACAAAGTTAGAAAATGAATTAAATATGATTCGTTCCGTATTAGTCTTATAAAGTACAGTTTTACCCCCCTCCTCTATAAATATAGGTCTTCCTAACCCACCTGGTTATGAAACTCTATATCTCTTTGGAAATACTTTATAGTTTGTAATATATCATTAGCATTTTTATTAGATACTTATAATAAGCAAATTCATTAGCGAATTCATACATAAACTAATTTCTTAAACGGAAAACAACAAAACAATAAACATATATAGACGTATATAAAAACCTATAATCAAATACAAAAAAGCTTACACAAACATTTAATCATTAAACAACCTCATATATAACTACCTAATTTGACCCTTGGTTGCCTTTAGTTGCTCTATACAATTGTGGTATATTTGCGGAAAGACCTGGTTGTGAATAATACATTGTATTTTGGAAATTGGTATTAAAATTTTGGCCGTTATTACCATGTTGTTGAATAATAATATTAGGTTGAGTAAGACTATATCTTTGATTTAATAATTGGGCATCATTTGCATTACCATTTGTTGCATCATCATGAAGTTGTATTGGTAAATTTGCTACTGCTTGAGCAGCAACATTTGCAACTGTTACTGCATTTGAATTATTTCCCCCTGGATTTGCACCACCATTATTATTTCCTTGATTTGCAGTTGCTTGATTTGCTGCTCTAATTGCATCAGCAGCAGCTTGAATTGCTGCACCTTGATGACCTCGACGTCCTGGTCCTTCACCATTACGTCCTTTATAACCAGCTTGAGTATATTTTTCTGGGAAAGCATTTCTAAATCTATCACGTAAATCTGTACTTCTACGTTCATAAAATTGTAATGAAGTATCTCTTTGAATTTTAGACCAAGCAGGTCCATGACGATTAAATCCTTCTAATAATCTTTGATCTTCTTCTTTTGTAAATGAACGTCTTTCTTTACGATTTATTTTAACCAAGTTTGGAGGAACTAATAAAGGGTCAGGTTTATAATCACCAACTTCTTCTGCCATAACAGTAGAATGAGTACGAGGTCTTTTAACTTTATGAGTTTTAGCATTTGGATAAAGTCTTGAATATTCTTCAGGAAAAGAAGTTCTAAATCTATCTTTTAAATCAACTGCATTTCTACAATTAAATTGATAATTTGGATCATTTAAGATCTTTTTCCAATTACCAACTCCATGAACTTTACAACCATCCATAAGATAATCAGTTTCTTGTTTTGACCAGCCAAGACGAACTCGTCTCTTACCTACACTAGCAGTATTTGATAATCTTTCTGTTGATAAAAATGAAACCATTGTATGAGGTGGTTGACCATTATTTGATTCATTAGATACGTTATCAATTGGATTTTGCTGTTGAGCTGCTGCTGCTGCTGAAGCTAATTGCATATAAGCTGCTGCTTCAGCAGTTGCTGCTGCTTGTGCTGCTGCTTCCGATACATTATTTGGATATTGAGTTTGTGCTTGATAACGAGCTAATAAATTTGGATCATCAGTTGGTTGGTTGGTATAGGTATTAGTAAATTGATCACCATTATCTGGATGGCTATCATGAGATAAAACAGAAAAATCAGTTGCTTGTTGGTTTGTATTATCATCAATAACATCATCTACATCACCATGTTCATCATTATTTCTTTCATTTTTAACAGAATTATCATCACCTCCAACAATTTCCGGATCAATACCAGAAACCTGATCTAAATAAATATTATCTTTATCAACAACATTGATATCATTAAGGTCTGAGCGTTTAGTAGACTTTTCCTTTCTTCGTGCTCTGGGCATGGTTAAGGTTTTTTAGGGTTCAAGCAATATGTGAGGTTAATTATTATTAACCTTTAAAAGATAAGATAAGGGTATGGAGTGTATAAATGAAGGTTTGTTATCCTTTATGAATAAGTAATTAAATAATAATTTAATAGAAATAATGAATAAAATGATTCTTTCAAATTTGTAATTTAAGATTGTAATTACTGGTTGTATTGATTTAATAGACGCGATTTTTTGTTAATAAATCAAATTATACTATCTTTCTTGTTGTGAAAATAATAGCAATAAGTTTTAAACAAAGTAACTTTTTTTTCTTGAAGTTGCCACCTAAACAACTATTTCTTGTGTGATATTTCTACTTCTTTATTACCAAATTCAATTCAAATTCTTTAAATTGATTCTATTTCTAATCTACTTCAATATTCTTTCGTGAAATCCACCTTTGAGGGTTTGGTTCTCTGCTTCGTCGAGGTAAGGAATTAGGGAAAGGAATATTAGGTCAAGGGGATATTTAGAAAATTAAAAAAAAAATTAGGGAATGGGGAAGTTATGAAGATGTGATAATTTTTTTATTTCTTTGTTATGCGCGCGGCTCCTTGGCAAAACATTTCATAGATTTAATGGATTTGATTGGGACAATCAAAGTAAACGTTCTCAGTATTTCGCATGGTAGCTTGAATATCAGAGAACGGCTTGCTTGTTGATATTCACTGTAACGATGGAATGTACGATATGATAGAGTCGGGGTTGTTAGGTATCTCCGATGGAATGGAGGGGTACAAGTGGAGAACTATGAGGTTCTTTATGAATCTTTTGGATTTACTGAACTATGTAATGATTCAGTTAAGCTAGTTGAATCTAAGCAGATAAGTTATATAGGTAATTAATATAATTAACTGATTCTATCTGTATAACTTGGCTTAATTTTAAATTTAAGAACATCTTAAACTTGATGCAATTGAAATATGATATTGAAGTAGGTTGAGTAAACATTTTCGATCGTATGGTTAAATTCACGAAAGGTAACTAGTTAACGTTAGCAAAACATATAATTAAAGGTATGATATAGATATATATAGTTATATGTTATAGTTATATAGATTCAATCAACATATTGATCTATTTCCGGCGGAAAGCTAGACTTGACATGCATACCAGATGGGCAAAGTAAGTGTAAATGAAGGCAAAAGGCAATGAATGATAAGGATGTCCTATTCATATATTATAATGATGCAGAGTAATTGAGCCACTGATATATGGTGTTGCAATTCACAAAAAGTTAGTTTACTGTCACTCTGGTAACCGACCGATTTCCGATCTTCTTCTACCTCTGCCTTTAGTTGAAATCCAAATCTTTGCCATAGCTAATTAACGGGAAACTCTGGTGCGGAGCTGAGCACCTGAATATCCATATTTTCTCTTAACTAAACAAACTCTTAGCATGGCGAGGAATAGAGACTCCATCCAGAACTCCGGCGGGTAGAGCGAATAATCCGAGTTATAATAAACGGAGATTTACTATAAACCCCTTGTCATCGCCTGTTACTAGATTATGTCATCGTGACATAATGATACGAACATTGCCACTTTTTGATATTTATAGTTAACAAGTTTACAAAAGACCAACGCTATCCAGAGACATCGATGCCATATGCCATCGTCGATGCAAAGATCAACTTACTTTATCCTTTATATAAACCTTAGATCCGCTTACGTAACGCGATATTAGGGTTCATCTTGCCCAAGTTTCGAGCTATACGAATATTCAATTTATTCGCCAAAGTATCCAGCAATTCTTAGTCCAAGGCTCCAAACTAACATGATAATCATAGCACGTCGCACGTCATTGGAGCTACCACTAGCTTACATCAAGGCTCCAAACTAACATGATAATTATAGCACGTCATTGAAGCTAGTGGTAGCTTACATCATTGAAGCTAGTGGTAGCCCCAACTCAAAACAGTTTCGATATTCATTTCGTAAACCAGTTAGTTGTTCTGTCACCGAAGGTACTAAGACTAACACCTGCATATTCCGCCGTTTACACCGTTATGCATAGAACGGGTATACCAGCGCATGCTAAGAAATTACTACTGCACTGCCTGTTATCAGATGAGATCAAAGAATAGATAAATATTCGAGAAGAGAACAAGTTGAACGTAATTGGGATTTTACACCTTATCATGTCAAGAGAAGCAACACCAGCACCACGGAAAAAGTCAAGGCTTGGATGTGCATCCTGTAAGAAATTAAGAATTAAAGTAAGTAGGACAAAGAGAAATGAGGTACATGGATCCCTATCTAACATTGTATAGTGTAATGAAGGAAAACCATCATGTGAATATTGTATAGAAACAAATAGAATATGTGAATATATACCGGTACCACCTATTAAAAGAAAGAAGAAGAGAGCAGCAGCTCAAATCACTCAAAAATCTCAAATCGAACTTGAAGTTAGTGAATTATCTTCGTGGGAATCTTCTATTGAACACCTGCAACTTTCCTCTAGAGAAGAAAGTATATGTAACATTGAAGAAGAGATAGAAAAGTTAGGTTTACATACTATATCATCTGATGTTATCTATTATAATGCTGAAAAACCAACTGAAAAACCAACCGTAGTGCTTCACAATCCATTATACAGTGAACTAAGTATTGCTTCATATTTAACATCATATGAACTCAACTTATTGGAATTTTTCTTAAGCAAAGCATCATTATCTTGCTCAGTAGGATTACCATCAATTACTAAAATGTGGCAGACAAGTGGATTACAACTTGCTTTACAATCAGATTTAGTATTAAATGCAGTATTTGCATTTTCATCCAATGTTTTAGAAAGATTACCTTCAATGAGCGTTACTTATGGCGCGAAAAGTGGCTCAAGAAAGTACTATTTGCAAAATTCAATTACATTATTACGGGATAAAATGGCAAGAGATAAATCTACTCATAATCCTATAGAACTTATCCTAGCATCATATTTAATATCTGCTGTTTCAATAGCAGAAGATGATTTCATTCCTGTTTTATCAAGAAATGGAGGTGTTGATTTGTTAGGAGTAACTCAAGGAAGTAATGATTTGTTTTTAGTTTATAACAAAGAGCTTACCAATTCTTTTGCTCGAGCATTAATACTTTATGAATATAATCATCTTATTATTGAACATGGGGAAAGATTAAGAAGTGATAATTTTGATTTTGTTACACATCTTCGCGATAATCTATCACAATTCAGAGATATTATGGATCCAAATGAATTCTTAATATATGAAGATACTCTTAGTCGTATGAATGAATTATTCACCTTTGCAATCTTAATAGACAATATGTATCCAATATTTGCATGTTTCTTTGGTCTTTCTACTGATTACAGAAGAAAGTGCCGGCAAGGACGACCATTTGCTCTTATCATCTTAGCATTCTTTTGTGCAATATATCGGAGAACTGTTTTTCGATTTAGAACAGTACAAGATCCCTGGGATAAATGCCTTCAAGAGATCCCTTCACTAATACCTCCTAGTTATCGTCCCTTATATAATGATGCTCTTGGAACAAGACAAGGATTCAAATTCACCACCGATATTATGAAAATAAATCAAGTACCTCATTTAATGAAATGGCAATATAAAATCTCCGAGATCGACTAGATATCCTATACTATTATTCTATTAACAGCTCTCTTTTCCTTCTTGCCTCCGGCGGCCGGGCTCTGCCCGGACCCGTTGTCGCGCTCCGCGCGGAAAGCTTATTTTTTGTCCACACACGGAGCGCTGCCGCCGGAGATCACTATCGGAATTAAACCCTAACCTGAACTTCTGTTAATATCTTTCAGGTTAAAGGAATCATCACTAAGTATATATAGATTAATATTAATATCATTATTTCTATCATTATCATGTCAAGAAATAAAGAAAAGACTCAGTCAATGCTGTTCCGATTTAGGGAACAGCAAGCTGCTGAAATGGGGATTATTGATAAAGGAAGAGATAGACGCCCTAGAGATATAAGATCTGTTAAAGATGTTAATGATTGTGAACGATGGAGAGCTCAGGTGGTTCGAGATATTAGTAGAAAGATTACACGGATTCATGAACCATCAGTTTCAGAACCTCAAATTCGTGATCTTAATGATGAAATTAATAAATTAATGCGTGAAAAATACGTATGGGAACTCCAATTAAAAGATCTAGGGGGACCAAACTATATACGGTTTGGTGGAAGAGACAATTTTCATTCTGATAAAGATACAATGACATCTACCAGAGGATATAAGTATTTTGGAAGGGCTCGTGATTTACCTGGAGTTAAAGAATTATTTGAAGCACAAGCAAATCAGAAATCTGTATTACAAAATAATAAGAAGGACAGTCATTATCAAAGAGATTTACCAGCAGCTTATTATGGATTAGAAGATGAAGATCAGGAAATGTTAAAAGAAGAAGCTGAAGCTGAAAAGAATTTATTATCCGATACTAATCATGATTTCTGGTCTGAACACCGTTTGCCAATTACATCAAACGATGAATTCTCATATCACCCATTATCAGATTCAACGCAAATACCAACATCTAGCGACATTGAAAAATATCTAATTGAAAGACGAAGACAAAAACTTGAACAAATGTATCTCTAGACTTGCTCAATATCAACACCAGCAGCCCTACAATCATATACTAGCTTTATCTTGCTTGTAATATTTATCAGTATATGAATAATCATACATATTGTAGCATGATATAATGGTAGTAGAACTAAAGCTTTTAAAGCTATATATATTCCAATGGTTTAAGCAACCATAGCATTCAACATTAGAATCATCAGATTCTAACTGATTTTATTTATTTATATATCTATATATTTATATGTACCAATAGAGAAATTGAAAGAGAATCGTTTATGGGGTGATTATATTATTTTGAGTAAATAAGATTCCCTAGGTCCTGATTTGATTATGAGTTCAACTCATTAGTTGATATCCGTTTACTTGAAATCACGTGCCATGCTCTCCACTTCATCACATTTATTTCTAAATCGCACAATAGGATACCGAAGGTTATATAATGAGGTGGTATTTCTCAAATTTTCCGAGCGTAGCTCGGAACAACGGGTCCGGGCAGAGCCCGGCCGCCGGAGGCAAAAAAGATTCCTATTTATGCATATAATTAATCATTAAATCATTATTTAAAATATAAATTCCTTCTTCATTTTCAATCTCGTAATATAATATTTAATATTAGAATATCCGCTTCTACACCAATCCCTTATCCCATTACTATATACTCTATCTTCTTCCCACGCTATATTTTCAACTTCTTTTCTTCCACTATCAAGATCTACTTTTGATATTGGTATTAATTTTGTCCTATAAATAAATTTGTGAAATGCAAAACATATTACGAATACAAATATTGATGAGTAACTTGCAAAAAATTGTGCAGTATTCCATTGTCCTTTGAGGAAGATTGTTAAACCTAAGAAAATCACTAGTATTACACTTGTTATTAATCCAAAATATGCTGTATAGGGTTGAAATGGTGATTTATACGGATATCCTTCATCGTCTCTTTGGATGATTGTATCTTGTCTTAATTTCAATCCTTGTTGAAATCGTAGGAATGATAAGCAACATCCACCCCATACTAATAAACCTGCTGAAGTACATAATGTTATTAACCATTCAAATGCCTTTGTCGTTGTTACACTGGCAGTCATATATGCTATTAATGCAAATACAAATGATGACAATACTGCTATATATGGTACACCTGCATTGGAACACCTTTGAAACTTTTTCCAAAAGTTATGACGGCTTTGTAATGAAAGTCCATACAATGTTCTACTTGCAGCATAAAGATGAGATATACCTGAGGTTAAAGCACATACAATGAATAATGCATTTACACTTGCTGCTATTGAACATGATCCTATTGTCTGTAATGCAATTATCCACGCACTACTTGTTGGACCAGAAAATCCTGCCCATGACCAGAAGGTTGTATCACATCTGAATAACTTTTCAGGTGGTGATGCTGTTATATCAATAGGATTTACTGCGGTGGTATCATCAGTGGACATACTAATTAAATCTTTTGTTTTCTCTAGTGCTAAATTGATAATGTTCCTTTTAACTATAGTGTCATTTGTCCCATCTAATTGAGATATTAATGGTCCTAATTTCATTAATCTTGGATCTCCTGCGTATACATTAATTCCAACTAAGAATATTCCTAAACAAAAACAAATTAAAATTCTCCAGAAAATCTTTTTAGTTGCAGCAGGAATTGATTTCCTTGGGTTACGTACTTCAGCAGCAGTTGTAAATACAAGTTCAGTTCCAATATATGAAAATGCTGATTCACTTATTGCTGACCAAACTTGTAAAAATCTTCCTAAGTCACCTCCTATACTATTTATAATTGTTACCTGAGTTGGGCTATCAATTATTGATTCAAGTGCAAAACTTGGTCTAAATAATCCATAAATTTGATGAGTTGTGAAATTTGATTTTGAAAAATCCCAATATCGAAATCCAGTTCTTTCATAATATGGTCCTACTTTACCATTATTTGCTATAATCATAAATAACATTAATAATAATAATGAAATAAATATTGCTAATGCTGTTAAACTTTGTAATTCCCCCCATACACCAACATCGAATAGATTTATTAATAATACTATAACAAGGAAAAATGTTATCCAAATTACTATACTATTATCATTTGTCGATGCTAACATTGGATAATTTGATATCATCATTGAAGCAGCAGTTACTTCGGATGGCAATGCCATAACACAAGAAAACCAATAACAAACTCCTAAAGCAAACCCTAAAGACTCATCTACAAATCTAGAAGCAAATGAAGTAATACCTTTATCAGATGGTAATAAAGCAACCATTTCACCAAGACTTAACATTGAAGAGAGAACCATAAGTCCAGTTATTACATATCCAAGCAACGTTCCAAATGGACCAGATCTAAAAAATGTTTGAGATGAATTAAAAAATGCTCCAACTCCTAAAGTACCACATAATGATAATAGTTGAATATGTCTAGATAATAATCGTCTTTTTAATTTGGGTGTTTTATAACTAGATTCTTCATCATCAAATCCATTTAGAGATAACGTATCCGATTCTAATTCATCAATATCCAACGTTACCATTGATATTTCATCAGGCATTTCTTCAACATTTAAATCTTCTTCTTGAAATGGTCTATCACCTCTTCTTTGTCTTTCTTCATATGTATAGGGAGAGTTTAATTCATTTAATTGATGATTATAAATAATATTCTGTCTACGACCATTAAAATTATCAAAATGATGAGATGGTGTATAATAAGTAGTTAAATCTTGTGGATCTGGTGTAGAGAAATAATTTCCATATTTCCTTGAATCTTTTACTTGACGTCGTAATCTACGTTCTGCCTTTTCACGAACAATCAATTCCCGAGCTATTCTTTGATTGTATTCTTCGAAATCTGATAATGGTGGAGCAATAGGAGAATCACCATTGATTGTCTTTTTTGATTGTTGATTTTGATTTCGTAAAACTTCAATAATAGCCTTTCTCATTTCTGTACCATCATCTTCTTCATCAATACAAATACTACTACCAGCATCATCTACTAAATCAAATACTTGATTTGAACTCATTCCTGTATTGTTTGTATTAACTGGGAATACAGATTCAGTATGAGGATAAAGAGCTGAAGATCTCCTTCGCCCATCTTGTTCATGTTGTAACCAAGAAGAAAAATCATCAACATTTGAAGGATTAGACGATGAATTTTGAATAGAATCTGATTCATTAGGATAATTAATTTTTGGAAATAATGGATAAACTGAATTTTCTTCTTCATAACTATCATTTATAACACCACTAGTATCCTTTATAATATCGTTAATAATACCTGTACTAGCACCAGTAGTAATACCAGTACTAATATTACCATCTATACTACCACTTCCACTATCATCACCTCCCTTATTATAATTTATATCATTACCACCAGTTCCACCATCAACTCCAATATCTCCTCCTTCCTCAACATCACTAACCGATAAATTCCCACCCCCTTCTTTACCCAAACTTAAACCTGATGTTGGAAATAATCCTACTCCTCCATTCCTCGACGGGTTATTCCTCCTCCTTATAGGCTTCATTTCATGAAATTCCATTATAAATCAAGGTCAGCGACCAAATTAAATAAACAAAGCAGTCATTAGTATTAAGCAATAAATAATTTTTCTTTCTCTTTTATTTCAACTCCGCCAAAATTTTATCTCTCTCTAGTTTAAAATCGACTTAGTCCATAAAAAAAAGGTACAATTCAATATACGAAGTCAAACTAGTCTCTAACGTTGTAAACCGTTAACTACTGTCTTCCCTCTTTCTATCTGGGGGGTTAAATCTATAGTTATAGATAAGCATATATAAGCAGAGCGGCTGTTATCTGCTAAGCTTTTGACACTGCCTCCGGCGGCCGGGCTCTGCCCGGACCCGTTGCTCCGAGCTTTGCTCGGAATTTATAGATCTAACTATGGGAGTATCTTCTTATCATCTTTATTCTTTCTAATTCGACAATTAGTTTATAGCTTAAATATCTTATTTTAATTTTAACCCCTTACTCGCCTACCTTCCTCTCTCCCGTCCATTTTAGCGGTATTACTACAATCTCACGGCTAATCTCACGGCTGAACAGCCCAGTGCGATGAGATGAAATACTTAGGCATATTGGGCCCAGACCCAAATACAAAAGTCATAGCAGAGTCATATATTCTCTACCTTAATTATTGTCATTGTCAATATTATATTATATTAAGTTTACTATGTACATATATAGATATTGCAAAATTAAGCAGTAGCTTCTTTAAGATAAGTAATAAGATCATTTCTATCCTTTTCTTTCTTAAGACCACCGAAAGCCATCTTGGTACCTGGAATATATTTCTTTGGGTTTTCAAGATAGGTGAAAAGAGTGTTTTCATCCCAGTTAACACCCTTCTTTTTGTTGGCATCAGTGAAAGTATAACCTTCGGTAGTACCAGAAGTACGGCCGAAAAGACCATGAAGATTTGGTCCAACCTTGTGTGGTCCACCTTTTTCAACAGTGTGACATTGAAGACATCTGGTCTTGAAGAGAGTAGCTCCTTTACCGGCGTTTCCTAATACAATGTTAGTAATGATTCTATGAATGATGAGGTAAATATTATGTCAATGATAGAGAATTGATTTTTATCGAGATAACCTCGTTACCAACCCATCGCGGAAACCTCCCGTCTACCATCAAATAATTAATTCAATCACCTTTACAATTAATCATTTCTCCTTCTTTTCTACTTACCTGCAGCGTATGGCATTATTATTTATTTATTTATTTGTCCTTTAAATTTATAAATGTTAAAGAAAAAAATTTCTGTATGTGAAAAATTAAAAATCCCAAATCTGCTTCTGTATATTTATATTGGTCTTGTTATACTTTTTTCATCCAATAAAATTTCAGCCATAGTAAAAATGGCTGAAAACAACGCTCCGCCCGGGTGATTTCGGTGCGGCAACATACATCGAGCACTGCTTATCGGGGAAACTCGTGCTGTTTTTATGCAGGGAAACTATTTATTGTTTCCGACGGACCGGGTCTTTGTCTAGATCTCATCGTAATCTTTAAGTTGACCCGGTCGGCTTTGTTTTAAAATGGACTTTTATAAGGTAGTTATGGCGAAATAATTCCGATTTCTTGATTGGAGGTAGCAACCTATTAGCAACATGTAGTTGAGAGCACAGAGAAGTACACCTTAGATGTCATTAAATCTCCCTCCTCACTTATTATTGCATAAATCCTTCATCAGTTTGGCATATGCTGCGAACGGTCGCCTTTCGTTGCAACGTATATCTCAGTTACCAAATGAATTTAAGAATTTGACCTTTTCATCTCTCCAGGAATCCTACTTTATAAATATTCTAATATTATGTAGAAAATGCTAGAATATAGTTATATTTCTCAATATATAGTGGGTGGTGATTCCGGCAAAACGTTAAGCAGGGAGGGGAAGGGGGGATAAGTGTTTTATTACTATGTAAATAAATATAGCAATGAACTTCTTTCTTTCATCAAAATTATAAGTAACGGATATTTTTTCGATTATGTGTTAGCATTAGGGCTAGTAACTAATCAATGTGTTATTTACTTATAGGTTAAGCAATAAGGGAGAACAAGTGAGCTAGGGATATATTCAGGGGTACAAAAACTCCACAAGCAAATAGGTTCCGTACGTTTTACTAAGTTTACTATCTTACATAATTTATTTTGAATAAGATTCGTCCTTAACGATTTATATCTTACCGATCTTTACCAGAGACAAATTCATTATATAATAATGTTTTGACCTTTGATCTCGGAATAGTTGCCGTTATCAACATTAGTAACGGTACTGAGATCCAACCAAAGAGGGTTAAGAATCTTTATAGATCGATCACGTATAGCGAACAAGTTGCTATTTTCATTAAAGTTATATTCATAAATGATTTTGAGGTATCCATAATCTACTCTGTTCAATCAACAAAAGGTTTAATTCACTTTGAAGTATAACTTCTTGAGTAAAAGTGGAGTAGCGTTTGAATTTGATTAAGATCTCAAGGTGGGTTAGTATTTTGGAGAGAGATCTGAACAGATGTTAATGTTAAAGAAGGATGTTAGTCTCACCTATCGTACCTACGTACTAACATAGTGTTTAAGAGCTGATCTGGCCCATCTAGGTCAACATAATGACAATATATTAAAGGAATTCACGGTCGTACTCTCAACCGTTAATCATAGTATGACAGTCGAGCCTCTGCCCGGATCTCCTGCTCCGCGTTGCACATCGAGAACTACTAACACTACTTCCTAACCCTTATCTACCCCTGAGCTGGTATCCACGGATATTCTGTGTAGACTAACATAAAGATAAGGTTAAATTAAATATAATTTATTTATTTGATAATATATTATACATTCTATCAATATCTTTCTATTCATTTTAATATCACTTTTAAAGTTTTCATCTGTTCCACAATCGTTTCACATCCTCTTGGGATTTTCTAAGATTGTCTCGTTAATAGAATAATATTCATTATAGTGAATGATAACACATAAACTCCTAGATAACGCTTGGACACGTAGGTTACCGCGCAGTCAACTTCAGATCTCCTCAGCATACATACTGAAAAAACGTTAGTTCGTGTCGAAAATTATCTTAAATCTCGAAATTATATCTGATGAAGTAACGGTATTGTGAGGAAAATAATATCGTATTAGATTCATAGAGAGATAGGAAAAGGGTAATTTTTTCTTCTTTTTCTACTTGCTATAATATTTTTTTGTCATTCATTTTTTTTTTATTTAACGATATTCATTTAATTGTTCTAAGACAACCTCATCTCTAGCCTCATTAATTTGATTATTTGAACGCACCTAATGGAACCTATTGAATTACAACAAAGGAAAAGAACAGCTACTCCAGCTTCTCCTACTTTGCCAATAAGTTCATCAGATTGGTCTTCCTCTAATACTACATTATTAAACGAAGGTTTATTAGTTTCAGATAATGAACATATCATAGATGGTAGTGGTGGATTAACAAATCTTGATCTTGATCAAGCATCAAGCTCTCCTTCTTTGTCATTATCTCAATTAACTCCAGTAGATAGAAAAAACTTCTTTATTTTAACATTATTATATCTTCTTCAAGGTATTCCTGTTGGATTAGCATTTGGTTCTATTCCCTTTTTACTTAAATCAAAATTAAATTATAGTCAAATTGGTATATTTTCATTTGCCTCTTATCCTTATAGTTTAAAAGTTTTATGGAGTCCTGTAGTTGATGCTATTTATAATAAGCAATTTGGTAGGAGAAAATCTTGGATTGTTCCAATTCAATTTACAAGTTCGATTGTATTATTTATTTTAGGAAGTGTTATTGAACCGTATATTAATGATGCAGAAAATGAATTAGTTACTATAACATTCTTCTTCTTTACTTTGGTATTTTTATGTGCAACTCAAGATATTGCTGTTGATGGATGGGGTTTAACTTTATTATCTCATAATGCGTTACCATATGCTTCAACTGCTCAAACTATTGGTTTAAATACTGGATATTTCACATCATTTACGGTATTTTTGGCATTTAATTCTCCAGATTTTGCAAATAAATATTTTAGAACAATCCCAAGTGAACAAGGGTTAGTTACATTAAGTGGATATCTTAAATTTTGGAGTGTTGCTTATTTTATTACTACTGTATTGGTTGGAGTATTTAAAAAGGAGGAAAGAACTAAAACTGATGGTGACGGTAGTATTATCTCTGTGTATAGAACAATGTTGAAAGTGTTAAAGTTAAAAAATATCCAAATTCTTATCTTTGTTCATTTGATTTCTAAAATTGGTTTTCAAGCAAATGATTCAGCAACAAATTTAAAATTATTAGAAAAAGGTTTATCAAAAGAAGATTTAGCATTAACTGTTTTAATTGATTTTCCATTTGAAATTATCTTTGGTTATTATGCTGCTAAATGGTCAACTGGTAAAGATCCATTAAAACCATGGATTCTAGCATTTCTTGGTAGAATTGGTTGTGCAGTTTTATCAATGTTTTTAGTAATTTTATTTCCTAAAACCGGTTCTAACTTTACTTATTTGTTAATGATTATAATAGTTCATGTTTTAGGTAGTTTTATGTCAACAATTCAATTTGTATCAATTAATGCATTCCATACTCAAATTGCTGATCCAGTTATTGGCGGTACTTATATGACAATATTAAATACTATTGCTAATTTGGGAGGTCAATGGCCAAAATTTTTCGTTTTAACAGGAATTGATTATTTTACTGCTGCTACTTGTTCTGATGTTCCGACTTCTGTTAATCCTTTTCAACCATTTTCTTGTTCCAATGCAAAAGATAAAGCTCGATGCACTACGCTAGGAGGTGAATGTACTACTTTTAGAGATGGTTATTATATTATGAATATTGTTTGTATCATTCTTGGTTTACTTATATTCTTTGGTTTTGTCAAAACAAGAATGCAGCAATTACAACGTTTAGCTTTATCATCATGGAGAGTTCAATAATTAATAGAATACTTCTTTCCCCCTACGTTTGCCACCGGCGGCCGGGCTCTGCCCGGACCCGTTGTTCTGAGCTTTGCTCAGAAATTATATAACATTAACGATGCTCTATCACTTTAAAATTAACATTAAATACAGGCCCTGCCCGATCCATTATTACTTTAAAGCAAACCGAAGGGTAATTATATTATCTATTTTATCATCGTGGCATTATTTTGATTCATTTATTCTTCGTCAATGTATAAAACAGACTTAGCAGCACGAACAACAACTTCTGGAGTTGGGAAAGCAAAGTTTTCAAGTTCAAGAGCATATGGAGTTGGAACTTCAGCACCAGTAACACGAACAAGTGGGGCATCTAAGTGATCAAAGGCTTCAGATTCCATGATTTGAGCACCGATTTCTGAACCAACACCAAAGGCTGGGAAACCAGCTTCAACAGTGATAATTCTGTTGGTCTTCTTGATAGATTTAACAATTGTTGGAACATCAAGTGGTTTGATTGATCTCAAGTTAATAACTTCGGCTTCAACGTTATATTCTTTCTTAAGGATATCAGCTGCTTTGAGTGATGTACCAACATCACGAGAGTGAGCAACAATAGTAATATCAGAACCTGAACGTTCAATCTTAGCAACACCAAATGGAATAGTGAAATCTGGTGATAAAACTTCTTCAGAAACTGGGAAAGATTCACCATACATGATTTCATTTTCTAAGAAAATGGTAACATTAGGATCTCTAATAGCAGATTTTAAAAGTCCCTTAGCATCTTCAGCAGAGTATGGAGAAACTACTTTAAGACCTGGAATTTGACCATACCAAGCACTATAATCTTGAGAATGTTGAGCACCAACACCAGCAGCAGCACCATTTGGACCACGGAAAGTAACATTACATTGTTGAGTACCACCAGACATGTAGAAGGTTTTAGCACCAGAGTTAATAATTTGATCAATTGCTTGCATGGCAAAGTTAAAGGTCATGAATTCACAAACTGGTTTAAGACCAGCAAGTGCTGAACCAACACAAAGACCAGCAAAACCCATTTCAGTAATTGGTGTATCAATAACACGTTTTTCACCAAAACGATCTAAAAGACCACGGGAAACTTTATAAGCACCATTATATTGACCAACTTCTTCACCCATTAAGAAAACCTTTTCATCTTTGTCCATTTCTTCAGCAAGAGCTTGATTGAGAGCATCACGGACAGTAAGCTAGATAATTAGTTAGTAAATATTTTGGTGTGGGGGGACGAAGGGGGTATGTGGGTTAGGGTGATTTAAGTTTTTCCGAACAGACTACATATCGGAGAAATTCTTGTTGGGAGAAGACACGAAAAAAGATCCGAGTAGAGATTACCCAGATAGTATTAACTGGTGAAGAGAGAATGGAGAGGAGAGGAGGAAAGAGAGAAAAGAAATAGAATTGTAAGTGTAAGGAATAGAAGTAAAGAAGCACCAAAATAAATAATTGAAAAGAAAGAACGTTAGGTGTTGAAACGTACATGAATGAGTTGTTGTGTTGTATATCGGACTCCTACTACCCGTTAGGTGGGTATGATTGTAAGTAATAATTCTTCTTTTTAGACTATTGTACAGTATTTGAATGTTAGATATCGTGTATTATTTCATCTTAGTAATTATTAATAAAGTTCAATTCATCTTCACAATATAATTCATGATAATTGATTTATAAGGGAGTTTTCAATTCAATTCTTCATAGACATTCAATTGAATTGTATAATCATTAAATAGAGATTTACTTCTTGCTTTTATATTTGATATTTGAAATTCATTTATTACTCCATTTATAATTGTATTTCTTCAATTCTTGTTTTAGTCCTTTAATTCTCTCCCATTACCTTTCCATCCCTCCACTCTTCCCCTAATTTAATTCTTCCTTCCAATTCGCCTTCAACTTGTATTTCTAATCCTTTTCCAAAATATCTCAATTCCCTTCCATGTCAATTCAATATTATCTTACAAGTCCATCTTTATCTCCTAATTCGTGTCCTATATTACCACCACCACCATCACCACCATCACCATCATCACATCCTCCTCCATCTCCTCTTCCTCCGCTATCACCACTTCTATAATCACCTCTTACTTACAGTTGTAGCACCTCCATTGGTTGATGAATTTCTTCCTAAATCAATAGTTCTTAAAGCTGCTTGTTGACCAACAACTTGAGCACGAGGAACTGTCAATGGACGAGTTTTTGGAAGTAAAATTGAACTAGTAGCAGCTTTTTGTGCTGAACGAGCAACTGATGTAAATTTCATTTTAAAATTATTATTATACAAAAGATTTGAAAATGCAAATTTATCTATCAAGAATGTTCTTGAGGTTGAATTTTCTAAATTTTTCCTACGATTATTAAAAACAAAAATTCAAACAGTGTAAGTGATAAAAAAAAATCTAACCTAACCTCCGTCCAAGTGTGCGTATGGCACGCTGTTTAGAAGGTATTTGTGGATTATTTCACTTGAGATTCTTTTACCAACTCCGTTGAGTCCCGACAGAGGGGTAAACAGGAGGTTTAGTTGGGACAAAGCTTTATGAGGGATGCGCGCGGCAGCAACGTTTACCCCCCACTTCACGGATAAATCGATAAACTTATCTGATAGTATGTACTCGTTCGTTGTTGAAGCAGTGCGTAAGTTACGGTACACCCGACCCAACACTACAAATTATTGCATCCAATATATGTAGACTCCCCAACATGCGTCAATAACCGGCCGGAAAACTCCGTAGATTTGTATGTTGAGGATAGTAGTAGTAAGCTTTATCTCAGAATTGCCAGATCTTGATTGACAACGTTTATCTTAGAGTTGCTAGACGTTGATTGACAGCGTTATAGCTTTAAAAGCGAACAACGGTGGTACTAAGGTAGTAACTGTAGCTCAGCGTAGTAGCTTAGACCATTATAGAAAGGGTGTAAATCAGGTGAAATGCACGTGATTCAGACAGCTTCAGCTACTAATTACAATAGATTCTATGCTATTATTCACTGTTCAGCAATGATTTAATTCACTATATTTATATATCTATCTTTCTATATTGATAATTTATTAGAATACATGCTTACATTCTCCTTTTAAATCCATACCATAACTCTATTCTTACCTTTTATCGTACTTCAATCTTTCTGATCTGACCATCTCTTCACCATTCTCCTAACCCTAATCATTATAACTTTACTCACAGTAGAAATTTGTAAACAAAAGCTAAACTTCAATCATGAAAAAAGATTCAGATCGTTCTCATTACCATTTAACTCTTCCAAGATCAGTTCTATTTTTTGAACAATGGGTGGATGTAGAGATGGAATTTGATGATATTCAAGTTCCTGTTGATCAACAACCTTTGAATGGCGATGATGAAGACTTACTTGTTCCTCAGAGTCAATATCCAGGATTTAATAATAGAAATAAACAGAAAGAGAGACAAGCAGATTGGACCGATTTAGGGTTGGAGGAACTGTCTTTAAGGGGACCTGGTGAGTTTGATAAAACTGTTGTTAGTGGTCCAATGTTTACAAGATCTGTTGCTGAACCAGTTGGTGATTCAAGTACTAGCTCAAAAGGAGAATGGGGACAAACAAAACCAAATCATAAAGGAATGTCACGGAAATTTGATAGAGGTAGAGTACCAAGGTGAAATATTTTAGTAGAGAGGGAGATATATTCAATACTTATATTATTATTCATACTACAACATTTTTATTCTAATTTATCTAAATACATATTTACTTGATTACAAATTGCTTCACCAATTTCACTTGTAGAAGCTGTTCCTCCAAGATCTCTAGTTCTAATTTCTAATCCTCCAATGTCCTTACCATCAAGTACTCTTTGAACTGCTTTCTCTATAATATCAGCTATATCCTCTCTACCAAATGAATATCTAAACATCAATGCAACACTTAATATAGTTGCAATTGGATTTACAACTCCTCTGGGTAAATCAGGTGCTGAACCATGACTTGGTTCATACAAAGCAGGTGATGGTTTACCATCTGGTACTTTGCTTAATGAAGCAGATGGTAATAATCCTAATGAACCAGGAATTACTGCTGCCTGATCAGATAAAATATCACCAAATGTATTATCACATAATAATACACCGTTTAATGAAGTTGGGTTTTTCATCATAATAACTGTTGCACTATCAGCAAGTTGATGGATTAATTTGATTTGATTGGGATATTTGTTATCAATTGTTGATTGAACAACTTTTCTCCAAAGTCTACTTACTGCTAATACATTCGCTTTATCACATGATGTAATTTTTGGGTTTGTTCTGTATTGAGTTTTAGCTAAATAAACTGCCATTTCTGTAATTCTTTCTACTTCTGATTTATGATACCCCCATGTATCGCTAGCATAGTCATTTGTTTCGACTTTATCTCCAAAATAAGCACCTCCACAGTTTTCCCGTAATACTATAAAGTCAGTTCCCTTGATAATTTCTGGTTTTAACGCTGATAGACGAAGTAAACTTTGAGAATAGATTTTACAAGGACGAATATTTGCCCAGCAATTGAGTTCTTTTCGTAATTTTAAAACACCAGATTCAACTCTTAAACCAGAAGGATGATTTTCCCATTCTGGACCACCTACTGCACCAAATAATACAGCATCCGACTTCTTTGCTTTAATTAAAACATCATCTGTAATTGGAGTATTATATTTATCAATTGAACTACCACCAAATAAATCAAAATCCATATTTATACTAAGAGATGGTTTAATCTTTGGGTGTGATTGGATTACATTAATAAGTTTTACTGCTTCATCAATAACTTCTGGTCCAACATGATCACCAGCTAAAACTAGAAGATTAAAAGACATATTTTAAATATATAAATATAATTATAAATTAATAAAAGATTAATATTTCACTTCCGCACCTTATTTATATATGTATATTTGAATCACTTCCAAAATGGAAATAAGTCTCCGATGCTCCCCCACATTTGAGGATTGTAAACATTATTTCTTATCGTGCATCTAATTATCGAAATAGGAAGGCAATCAAAGGGAGACTTATTCCTGTGATTGATTTTCATGGTCGGCGGTAAATAGTCAATCGAATACCGGAGCTTTAACTCCGAATTGAAATAATTATAAAGGTTGTATTTAGACCTCAAGTTCAAAACTATTTGTCGATTATCTTTTCCAATTTCTCGTCATGTCAAGATTATCGAATAAAGTTGCTATTGTTACTGGCGGTGCTTCTGGCTTTGGACTTGGAATTACTGAAAAGTTTCTTGCTGAAGGTGCTAAAGTTTTAGTATTAGATATTAGTGAAGAAAATGGTTCAAAATTAACATCTCTTAATAATCCTAATTTAAAATTTTTTAAAGCTGATGTTACAAAAGATTTAGATTGGAAAAAGGCACTTATTCTAGTGGATAATGAATGGTCACGATTAGATATTGTTGTTAATAATGCTGGAACTACATATCCAAATAAACCATCATTAACAGTTACAGAGAATGATTTTGATAAAGTATTTAATGTTAATGTTAAAAGTGTTTATCATTCATTTAACGTAGTTATACCATACTTTATTAAACAAAATACTGGTGGTACATTTATTCAAATATCTTCAACTGCTGCTTTACGCCCAAGACCTGGATTAACGTGGTATAATGCAACTAAAGGAGCTGTTTCAATTGCTTCAAAATCAATGGCTGTTGAATATGGACCAAATAATATTAGATTTAATTGTGTTTGTCCAGTAGCAGGAGAAACTCCATTATTAGCGAGTTTTATGGGAGAAGATACTCCAGAAAAGAGAGCTGCTTTTAAGTCTACAATTCCATTAGGTAGGTTTTCTCAACCTTCTGATATTGCAAATACTGTAGCATTCTTAGCTAGTGATGAAGCATCATTTTTAACTGGATTAGATATGGAAGTAGATGGAGGAAGATGTATTTAATGTATATATATATATAATTAAACTATCTATTTTTTGTATTCGCTAATAAATCTATTAAGATTATTAAGGCCCTTTATCAAATCATCAGTTGCATTAGCAAAACCAATTCTAACATAACCAGGCGATCCAAATGTTTCTCCTGGTACTAATAATGTACTATATTTACTAATAAATTCTCTACAGAATTTGTCACTATCAGTTATCCCTTCAATTTTTAAAAATATAGTAGTACCACCTTGAGGACGATAAAATGATACTGCACCATTACAATCTTTTACAAACTGATCAACAACTTTAAGGTTCCTCCTACAGAGGTCAGCATTATATTGTAAAAGTTTATCACGACCACTTAGTGCCCATGAAGCAATAAGATCATCAATAATTGAAACAGAGATGGTAGAATAATCTCTTCTTTTTAAACATTCACTAATAACCGATCTATCTGGGGATACAATCCATCCTAATCGAATACCTGCCATAGCAAAAGCTTTTGAAGTACTACCAGTAGAGATTCCTTTTTCATAAAGACTTACAACAGAACTAGGTGGTTCAATACCTTCAGGAAGACTATGGAATAATGGGCGATATACTTCATCACAAATTAAATAAGCATCAGCATCACGAGCAATTTCAACTATTTCTTTAAGCATATCTTCAGGAATAACGGAACCAGATGGATTATGAGGAGAGTTTATATTAATAATCTTAGTTTTACCTTTCTTAATTTTACTACGAAGTTCATCAAGATCAGGTAAAAAATCATTCTCCTGTTTCAAATGCAAAGGTTCAACTTCACCACCAAATACAGCTGGAACAGATTTTAATTGTTGGTAAACTGGATCAACGCAAATAACATGATCACCAGGACCAACTAAAGTATAATAAAGTAAAAAATTAGCACCAATAGCACCACTGGTAACAAGAACATCATCAGCAGTTATTTTAATAGTACCAGTAGAAGTTTCATTATACATATCAGAAACAATTGTTCTCAAAGTATTCGAACCGGGGATAGCACCATATGTTAATCTTTGAGAAAGCAAAGCTTGAGTAGGAAATAGAGTTCCAATGATTTTTTCCAATTGCTCAATTGAGAGAGAATAGCAACAAGTTTCAGAGATATTTATATCAACCTTTGTTTCAAATTCATCCATCCATCTTTCAACTTGAAAATCTTCTTGATAAACCATTTGTAAAATGTTATAATTATAGTTATACTTTAGTTAACGTTAAAGAATTATACTTTGAAGTTAATTTATATTGTCCCTGATCGATATAAGTAGAGGACTAATAGTTTCTTTTTTTTGGAAAAGATAAAAGATCTGCCATACTTAATCAATCCGAAAGTGGAGAAACATGGCGAGAAGATAAAAACCGTTATTTCTTATCGATAAGAGTGGGAGATATTGAGAACAAATTTGCTATTCAAGAATTTCCTCGGAAAATTGTATAATGTCGGACATGAGGCAGGTTAATTCAGTAAACGGATGCATATAAATATATAAATAATAAATACGATTCTTCAACTTGCAACTACTAGCGAAGAATATATCTTCCAGGGAATTCCCTATAGCTTCACTCGCTCTTAGTTTCTGTGATCTCGAAATAGCGTAACGTAACGGTGATGATCAAAGAGCGACGATACTTTAGCTATAGCTTATCCCTCGAGCGCAGCTCGAGCAACGGGTCCGGGCAGAGCCCGGCCGCCGGAGGCATATATAAGCAAAATTAGGATATTAGTCTATATTTTAAGAGGACCCTTTAAGGAAAAGTTGATAACAAACATTACTAGTTTCTTCAACATAAGGAAAGGTTAAAGAAGATAAGAATTGTTCGAATTGTTCATTATCTGATGGAGGAACAGTTATACCAGCAACAATTTTACCAACATCAGAACCATTATCTCTATAATGAAACAAGGTAATATTCCATTTAGATTTTAAACTATTAAGGAAATTCATAAGAGCACCAGGTCTTTCAGGAAATTCAAATTGAAATACTCTTTCTGCAGCTACATTAGCTTTACCACCTACTAAATATCTTGCATGAGTTTTAGCAAATTCATTATCACTAACATCATTTGCTTTAAAACCAAGTTGAGAGATTTTATCAAGTACTTCAGTTACTTCAGTTTCTCTATTATCAACAGTAAATGACATGTATACATTAGCAGTTTCTCCATCATCAAAACGATAAGAGAATTCAGTTACAGCTCTTGGTTGTAAAACATTAATAAGTTCACGGAAAGAACCAGGTTTCTCAGGAATATTTACAATAAGGAAAACTTCTTTTCCTTCACCAAGTTTAGCTCTTTCGGCAACAAATCTTAATCTATCAAAATTCATATTTGCACCTGATAAGATTGAAACGTAAGAACTTGAACTATGATCTAATTCAGGATGTAAAGCAATATATTTTTGAATACCAGCAACAGATAAAGCACCAGCAGGTTCAACAATAGATCTTGTTTCTTGAAATACATCCTTGATAGCAGCACAAATTTCATCAGTTGTAGTATGAACAACTTCATCAACATACATTTGACATAATCTAAACGTTTCTTCACCAGTTACTTTTACAGCAGCACCATCAGCAAATAACCCAACTTTGTCTAAAGTAATTCTTTGTCCAGTTTTTAAAGATCTATACATTGCATCAGCATCATAAGTTTCAACACCAATAATTTTAACATGAGGAGCAATTCTTTTAATATAAGCAGCAACACCAGCAATTAAACCACCACCACCAACACCACAAAAGACAGCTTTTAATTGTTGAATATTAACTTGACGAATTAATTCCAAACCTATAGTACCTTGACCAGCAATAACATAAGGATCATCAAAAGGAGGAATATTTGTTAATCCATGTTTTTCTGATAATCTAGAACATTCCACTTTTGAAGCATCAAAATCATCCCCATGTAAAACAACCTTAGCACCCATTCTATGAACGTTGGTGAATTTAATTGAAGGAGTAGGAGTTGGCATAACAATAGTAGCAGGAATCTTTAAATGTCTAGCAGAATATGCAACTCCTTGAGCATGATTACCAGCAGAACAAGCAATAACACCTTTCCAACTAACATCAGGAGATAATTGGGCCATCATATTATAAGCACCTCTTAATTTAAATGAAAATACTGGTTGAAGGTCTTCTCTTTTGAATAAAATAGTAGCACCTAATTTAGTACTTAAACCAATAGCTGGAGTGACAGGAGTTTCTTTACAAACATCATAAACTCTTGAAGTTAAGATAAGACGAAGATAGTCTGGAGTACCATCAGGAAGAAGATAAGAAGGGTCCACCGTTGAATAAGTAGGCATTGTGATTATGTAACTATGATTATGAATAAAATACAATCGGATAAGATGCGATGGTGGGTGAGATTAGATGAGGATTGGTTGATTAGTTGAGGATTAGTAGGGTTAGTCGAAGGCTTGAGATGGTTAATAAGATAGTGATATATTATTTAGTAATTGTAAAAATATCAATCTAATGGCGTACCAAGTAATAAATAAGCAAACTTCCTTCAGATCAAATATGAAAAATAATAACAAATTAAGCTTGTCTTTCCGCTGTAAGACTCACACTGATTTCTATCGGATGCTCGCTCGATCATGCAGCCCACCCTATCTCGGAAGCAGCCGCATATATCGGCCTTTGGGTGACTATATCAAAGGTTAATTATAATGTTGAAAGTAAGATCATTAAGAGAGGTTGAGAGGTTGCCCCGGATTTTGTAGTAATTCAAGTATAATATAGACATTATCATTACCATACTAAGTAATTTTTTAAGGCATATATCCAGGAAGAATATCATATTGATCGTGAAGAGGGAATCGATAATGTACAATATGCATGTTCAAATCATTAACATTAACGAATTATTAAGTATGAAGAGCAGCATTGGTTGTTGCTTTCCATCATAGCATAGTATGGGTTATCCTATTAAAGGGTGTAAAAGGTACTTAAATTCAAGGTAATTATGTAATAATTATCTAATTGTATTTGATATAATTAATTAATTTAGCTACCTACTTGTTTATATAAATCTATATAGGATTGTTTCTCAATCAGGTTGACATAACGTTATGAAAGTCCACCGCATTTATGCTTATGGAGTAGTTAAAGTGGGTAAATAGTATATTAGAACTTATAAAATGTCTCACGTTCCCTTCTCCCTCTCTTTCTTTACGTAATCTCTACCTATATTAAATGAATTACGATAATATCAAAGTAAATATCAATAATAAATATTGCAGAAGAATTCCTCGCGTAGCGAGGAACAACGGGTCCGGGCAGAGCCCGGCCGCCGGAGGCAAAGTACACGGTAGTAGGTAGTAAATATAGCATTATTATTGAGAACCATTATCAATAGCAGCAGCAGCAAATGCCGCTGCAGTTGTAGCTGCTGCAACAGCTACTTCTTCATTACGTTTAATTTCATCGACTTTTCTACGATTTATAAAAGATTGAAGACTTAATAAGGGGAAAATTTCTGCTTTAGATAAAGTTCGTTGATGAACAGACCAACGAATAAGTTCAGTAATATATTCTTGAGCTTGATCAATTGTTGGTATACCATCAGGTATATCGTCAAGACCATTACTATCATCATAGAGGGAAGTAAATGCAGAACCATTACTTGGAGCCTTTTCAGCATGCCCTAATCTACGTTCAACAATAGCATCTAATAAATCACCTTCTGAATCATCAACAATATCTGGAATATCAAAATCAGAATTAAGGAATTCATCTACATCCATAATATCAGGAATTCTACCAGTGTGTTTAATTGCCTGGCATAACAAATCAATATTAGGTAATTCTTCAGTTGGTTCAAGTTGCGCACCAGTTCTATTAAGAGCCGATTGAATGAAAGCATTTCTAAACACTGAATCAGATATTTCATGATACCAAGATTGAACAGCCCATTGAATTGATTGAAATACTTTTACTGTTTCTAAAGGATCTTTAATACCACTGTTATTTTCATCTAATATTAAACCATTATATGAGTCAAGGATATATTTCAACCAATGATAGGAGTAATTTAATTTCCATCTTTGAACCACTTCTTGTTCAAGTGGCAAGCCACCAGATTCTTGAGCTCTTGGATTAATAAATTCCACCCGGATATTTGGAGGGAAGAATACCAACTTTACAGCATCTTCATGAACTGGAGTCTTATAAAGAACAAGAAGGTACCGTTTTGATCTAGAACCAGGTTTTAAACGAATATGAGAAACAAATTCACTTAACCATTTTCTCATTGTAAAAACATCAAGACCAGCAATACGGCGGGTAATCCAAGCTGCATTAATACCAGAAAGATTAACATTATCAAGAGAATTTGGTCTTTCAGCTGCAATGAAGTTGATTGGAATACGGTCAGTACCAGAACAATTAGAAGATAGAATAACAGTAAATTTATCAGACCTAGCGTCGGAGTTCAATTTAGTTGAGTGGTGCGTTGTATGGTGCGTTGTATGGTGAGAAGAATGATGGGAAGAATGGCTTGCAGAGTGAGTTGTTGTAGAAGGAGTTGTAGTAGGATTAGTGGATGACGCTGCTACTGCTGCTGCTGCTTCTAATAGATTTGTATTATCAGCATTTTCCTTTTGAGCAAGAACCGATCTTGCAACATCTTCTGCAGTTACTGATGATTCTTCTTCATTTGCAGTATTTGTATTAGAGTTTACTGCTTTTACTGCTTCTTCTGCTGCTGCATCTGCTGCATCTGCTTCTGCTGCTGCCTTTTGTAACACCGCTAATTCCGGACTTATAACATCATCATGAATGGACGAATTATCACCCCCAGTAGCAGCTGCTTCTGCTGCCAATGCTAGCGCTGCTACTGCTGCTACACTTGAAACATCATTATCTCTATCATAACCAAGTCCATCTTTTGGTAGTAGAGTTTGAATTGAATTTGATAAACTTAATGATTTACGCCAAAAGAATCCAGTTTCTAATACAGTATAAATATTGGAAGGATCATATTGAGCACATAATGCCTGTAAACTACGTAGACTTTCAGTTGAATTAGTACCATTACTATTATATTCATTTTCATTTTCATTTTCATTATTTATAATTTCCTCCACTCCAGTTTTTGAATCAATTGGATTAAATAAAGCTGGGTCCGTATTAACAATTGATGAATCTGCTGATAATGGAAGTATTGGATTGGTTGTGTTTCTTGATTCAGCTAATCCTTCTAATACACTTTCTGCCCTTCTTCTTCCTGCTCCTCCATTACCAACTCTACCAGGAGAATATTCAATATTATGTCTTTTTCTAAATCTATCCAACCATCTATAATTAAACTCTGGTTCAATTCCCCTATATTCAGGAATTCTATACCATAACTCTTTTGCCTTACGAAGTAAAAGAGCAGCAGTTACTGCACCACCAGTTTTGGATTGGTATAATTGCCAGTCAACCAACATATCCTCTAATACAGGATATTTTCCATACCTATTTCTAATTGAAGTTTCATTTACTACTTCAGAATCAAGATGTTTTGATTTTTCACTAAGACAACGTGATACACCAGATTGACTTATACGTCGGTTGAAATGCTTTAAAAACCAATCAATACATTGCTTTTGAGATGGTTTAGTTTCTTGAGATTGAACCCAATCACGTAAAGCTTTCTTTTCACGATTTGTGAATCCAGCTCTTTTGGTGTTTAGGGACGATTGTGAGTGAGTTTGAGGAGAAGAAGGAGAAGATTGTGCACTTAATTCTTCCTCTTGAGGTTTAATACGAGTTCTTCTATTAGTATTTGGTTTATCAATATCCATTTCAAAATCAGGATCATCTTCAGAATCATCAAGTTCAATATGTCCACGTTCAGCTTCCTGTTCATGTTCACTTTCACCGTCGCCTTCATTTTGATCTTGGTTGCTTTCATCTTGTTGTTGAGCTGAGTTTTCATTATCTATTTCCATTGGAATTTGATCATTACCATTCTCATGTTCAAATTGATTATCATCACCACCATGAGCTTCTTGATTAAGTTGTTGTTCTCCCTCTTCATTTTCACCAGTTATACTACTATCAATTAATGTTTGGTCAATTGCTTCCTCCCCAAGGTCCTTTTTAATATTAATTTCAATTTCATCACTACTCTTCTTGACTTTTTTTCCTTTGGTTTTATGAGATTTAGCCATTTTGTTCATTAACGCGTCTTATGGCGTTTATTCAGGCGGATACAGGGATGACTCGGGTGTTTTGAATACTTGGTGAAGTTATAAAATGATGGTTCTTTAGGAGGATAATATTCATTTGCGATGATGGCAATGCACAAAATAGTAGTGTACTCAAAAATGTACGTTTATGTAATAGTAGTAACGCTTAATAGGGGTTGACGGGATGGAAGTATAGCGAGTATAGCCCTAATTTCGTTCAAATTTAAGGTAAAAAGGGTTAATATTATAATATAAGTAAATAAGGAGATTCAATTGATATATTTATATAATAAAAATAAATTTTAAAATTATAATTTAACTGCAATACATAAAAAACAAGATATCATGTTAGTTATGTATATGATTATATAGAGGGATTTGTGGAATGTGGTGTAATATACTTTTACTCCTACGTAGTAACAAAAAAGACTTGGGGAAAAAATCCTTTGTTTTGAACGGTTTTGCTTTGGAATGTTAATCAGCTAATATATGCATATATGCGCGATGTTTTGGTAGCCGCCGAGTTCAATTTCTCTTGCTGCTTGACCCAGATAGTGTTCACGTGATTAGGGCTTTCTAATTTTATAATGTTACCTATTTTGGAAATATTTAGTATTTTCACACTCACACTCATCCCCACTCAAACTGACTCAACCTGCATTGAATAATATACTGTTTAATTTCAAGTTCACGATTAACGATATTGTGTATACAAGCATCGACAGAATACCGTAGCCATGCCTGTAAGTGACATAATGAAAGATTAGTGTAGAGGGAGAATAAGAAGAAGAGTGAAAGGATTCGATATTTAGTTTAAGCGACCATATGAAATTATTCAACAGTTGTACATATTTAAGTGATCTGAACTTGATTCGACAAGCCAGTAAGCAATATGATTTAAGCAAATCAATTTTCATTTAACTTGTTCAAGCTAATCAACTTTGATGAATATTACCTACCAACGTTTCCATCAACCATTTAACGAATCGTCCAGCATACTTCTAATTCTTCCTTCAAACTATACGCGCTACTTTACGAATACTAACTTAATATAGTCTCACAAATCTTTCAAAACCAAGGTCAAGCTTGCTAAAGCTTTAAAACAAAACAGACCAATCCCACAATGGTTCCGTTTCAAAACTGATAACACTATCAGATACAACTCCAAGAGAAGACACTGGAGAAGAACTAAGCTCAACATCTAAATGGACTTTTTTGTCAAGGAATTTTTTTATCTTTGCTGTTTTAAAGCAAGTTATTTAATGATTTCAATAAAAAACTAGTTTGCTTTTGTAAATTGTATAAAGTGATGAAAGTATTGTCTATGTTTGAGCATGAAAATAAAATGTAATATTTTTTAATTTAAGATGGGGTGTGTGGTTGAACAGGCGCTGTCTGTGACCATATGAGTATATTGCAAATTGAGGAGGAGCATAGGTTGATCTGAGTTTTAGTCTTAAAGTAAACGTTTGAGAGTATGGTAGAACCACTTGGTTTGGTTTTTTTTAATTATATTACATAATCCCCTACTGATAATCTTTTACCGTTGTAACTACTACTAATGTCGAGCATTACTTATGGTGCTAAATCACCTGAATCAAGAGCTTTTCATTTAGCTGTATACGAAACAGTTCAATTGGTTCCTTATGGTCATGTTACATCTTATGGTACGTTTCACTCGTTTCACTCTTATCTTGGATATGAATATACTAACAATTAAGGTCATATAGCTAGGCTAATTGGTGCACCTGATAATTCTCGTCAAGTGGGTTACGCATTGAAGAATCTTCCAAGACAAGCACATGGATCTGATACTAATCCTGAAGATTTACCAGAATATAATAGTAATAATGTACCATGGTGGAGAATTATAAATTCTCAAGGTAAAATTTCGCAATTACGTATTAGACAACATCAGCTAGTTAAACTTAGAGAGGAAGTGGCAGTTGCAGATGACGGTTCTGTAGATTTACAAGAGTATGGGTGGTTTCCAGATGAAATAGAATAGATATGGATATATCTAGAATACCTGGATTCTAGTTGGTTGGAGATGTGAATTTGTGAGGATCTAGTAATTAGTTTATTCAAAATACGTATATATAAGACCCTATGATGGATGGGATGATTGGATATCTTTAACGGCTGTGTATATAGTTAAATTGGATAATAAAATCTATATATTTATTCGGATATATATAAATTTGCGTGAACTTATACACGGGTATATGTAATCGTGGTTTGCACCATGTATATGCGCATATAGATCGATGGATGTATATATAACTGGAGCAATTCATGACCAGATTCCAGCTATGTCTATTAAACCAATTATCAAACATATAAAACGAACCAAACAAGATAAACACTACACCCTAGAATCCTCCATTTCGTATATCATAATCTTAAATTTGACGTCCATTCATAATAGTCAACAATTCAGAACTTCCCCACGTGGTGCATAATTAGCACGATCAACTCTTATTAGGTTCGAGTTGATTGTGGGGTAGCGCGAGAATATTTGATTATAATCTATAGTTAGAAGTAAATCTAGTTAATTCATCTATTATCTACTCTAAAAACAATTCATTAAAATTAATTCAACTTGTAAATATATACAACTATTCTACTCATAGGAATTCTCACCGCTACATCTTAGATTCTTATAAAGGTCAGTCAACCCTTATAAATTAATCCGTGCCGTAAATCAATTAAATCAGAGGTATATCTAATTAGGTCTGGGTGGGTTATTTATGTCTATAAACTCACAGAAGATATATTGGTTGCTGATAAATATCAACTGTTTCATTATTAAACAAGTTAAATAATCTTATTTTTGAAAAAGGCTTATACTTCTTCACACATGAATATTAGTAGCATTTTACAAAAGTAAAGGTATAAATTTGATCTTAGTTAATTTCGGTTAATCAATTATTTTGTTTTCTACTAAATGACCTCATCAGAATCTAAAAATGGGTCTTTATATTATGATGGGTCCAGGGTAGTAATGGGGATGGGAACAGAAGGTGTATATAATGGTATTTCTGGAAGAAATGAACGTGAAAGATCAGATGTAGATTCTATATCTGGATATGGATCTGGCTCATATCAACAGTCTATAAATTCTGTTCCAAAGTATACAGAAACTCCTATTGGTTCAATTACCTCTACCACCGACGCCAATTCGCGTCCTTCTCGGTCATCTACATCATCTCCATCTTTATCCAATTCAACTGATAAGATCTCTTCTATGAATAAGTCTCAAATAAATCAAAGAGATTTATACGGTAGGACATTATTACACCTTGCATCTTCAGCTGGATCAACTAAATTAGTTAATTTACTTTTAGATAATCATTATATTGATACAACATTAACTGATTATGAATCCGGTTTCACTGCACTTCATCGTGCTTTATATTCTGGAAATATATTATCTGCACAAGCTATTATGTTACATTCTCGTGATGCAATTAGAGCAAAAGATAGAAACAATGACACTCCATTTGAACTTATGAATTCAGTATTTTTGAAAAATGATGGTTGTTTGAATATACCAGATGATACCCAACCTCTCAATCATATAAGCGAAGACGACGAAGAAGATATTCATATCCCAATAACACTTGAATCATCGCGTTTATTCATGTTTGGTTCAAATTCAAATCATATTCTTGGATTTGCTGATCCTGATAATAGAACGAATCCTGAGATGGTAAAATTAAATAGATATGAAGAGAATAATAAACATATTTTACCAAAGAATAGATTCAAACCATTTATTATAAAAGATGTTAAGATATCCAAATTACATACTGTAGTTTTAACTGATGATCTTACAAATAATGTATATATATGTGGTATTCCAAGAGGTGGTAGATTAGGTTTAGGAGAGGAGAAGGTATCTACTCAATTTACATTTACCAAAGTTCCCGGATTTTCAAATGTTTCTATTCAAGCAGCTGCTATTGGTTTAGATCATACTGTACTGATCACTAGTACAAACGAATGTTATACATTTGGATCAAATCGAAATGGCCAGTTAGGATATCCTACTGGTAAAACAAAATTAGAACCTAGTTATTCACCAAGAAAAGTGGGAGGTGATTTGAAAAGAAAAAGAGTTATTGGATGTGCTTCTTCAAATATCCATACTGTAGTTTATACAAAAGATGAAATATTTTGTTGGGGTAAAAATGTAGGTCAAATGGGATTTATAAGTGATATTTCATCTGGTGGTATTATTGCACCTACTGGAAAGATAATAGGAGATGCTGGTGTAACATCTACTTCAAATAATACAAATTGTATAATTGAACCATTACCAAGAAATATGTTGTTTGATATTGGAAATAATACAATTGAAATGATTTGTGCTACTGATATTGCAACAATAATCTTATTATCAAGACGACAAGAAGTTTACGTGTTTATGAATTCAATATTCTTTAAGATACAATTTCCTGTTGATAATAATTTCCCCCAAACAAAAAATTTTAATTCATATAGTAGCCATAGACAATCATTTATATATATTGTTAAAATATCTTCAAGTCCAAATGGCACGATATGTGCAGTAGATAATGTTGGTTCTGTTTATACATTTTCGTTAGCATCACATTTCATTCACCCATCATCAAATGATACTCCTATAAGACCAAGTACGTTAGCAAAACAGATAAATGTATCAACAATTTGGATTGCAAGAAAGAAGCATTTAGCAGTTATCGATGCTGCTATATCGGATGATGGTTCAGTTATCCTCTGTACTAAGGCAGGTAGTGTATGGAAAAGTACAATAAAGAAAGTTAGAAATAAGAAGAGTAATAGAAATTGCGATTATAAATTTAATAGAGTACCATTCATAACAAGAAGTAAGCAAGTTAAATGCGATGGGAATTTTGGTTCATTTGCAGCAATATGTGAAGATGTTAATATACCAAGTTTAGTTATTGAAAAGACAAATTTAAGTGATGATTTACATTTTATAGTACCATTTATTAGTAGCGATTATGATAGACCAAGTATGAAGTTGAAAGAGAAAGCCTGTGGATATCGACCATTTGAAATATTTGATAATGAATACAAGGAAACAAAAATGATTCCATTAGAACATGATACAGAATTGAGTTATGTGGGGTTAAAGTCATGGTTATCATCAGCAACAGAAGATGGCTTTAAGTTAAGTATTTTAGATATTGATTGTGATAGAGGATATGATATGGTGTTAAAAATTGGTAAGGACATTATACCAGTACACCGATCAATTTTATCATGTAGAAGTAAACCATTAAAAGGGTTAATTGATGGAGATGTAAATCAAATTAAATGTTCTGGATGTGATAGTTATATGAATAGAAGTAAATACGATGGAAGAGATTGTATAGATTTTATAGGATTTGAATTAGCAACAGTTGTAGCTTTGGTTTATTATTTATATACTGATTATTCATTAAAACCATGGGGTGATTTTAGAAAATCAGTTCCAAAAAGTATTCTAAAATCTAAACAAGAATTAACGGGACTTAAATTATCTCTTGAATTGAAAAATTATTGGGTTGAAGTGTATAGAGATGAACAACCATTTAGAAACTTACTAGGAGATTTAATGAAAATGACAAATAATGAAAAATATTCTGATGTGATTATTTTATTAAAAGACGATGAAAAGTATTTTGCACATAGTTATATTTTAAAAGTAAGAAGTGGATATTTCTCTACATTATTTTCTGAAAGATGGTATTTAAATAGAATTTATGATTCAAATGGAAAACAATTAATTGATTTAAAGCATATAAGATTAGAAATTTTTGAAGTTCTTATCTCGCATATTTATGGAGATAGAGAAGAAAATATATTTGATAATATTAAAGGATTAGATACAGCAAAGCAATTTTTAAGATTTGTTTTAGAAGTAATGGAAGTAGCAGATGAAATGCTATTACCTAAATTACGAGAGATTTGTGAATGTACAATTAAACATTTTGGTAAGTATGAGGTGGTGGTGGTTTTGTATCCAATAAACTAACAAATATAGTTACTGTAAAGAATGTTGGAGGTTTGCTTACTGAAGCTTTTAATTATCCAGGATCTCAATTACAAGATAGTTTAATGTATTTTATTTTGCAAAATTTAGAATGTTTATTAGAAAATGGGTAAGTAGATGGTAGTAGTCGATGTAGATGGTGGATGTAGAAGGTGACAAGGATATAGTACTAACTAATTTTATAGATTTTTAATGGATTTAAATGGTGAAGTAACAAGTAGAATAGAAATTTATTTAAAGAAGCATTTAAAACAAAATTTAAATCAAGATATGGTGAAATTATGTCAATCATTTTTAGATAATATTTTCGATCATAACGATTCAATTGCTAGATTAACTCCAGTTTGTGGATCAAACTCTACTTATACATTTATATCACAAAAAGTACCTAAATTACAAAAGATAGTATCATCCAGAAGGAATTCAATAGGAGAAGGTGAAATATTTGAGTTAGAAGCTGATGGTGAAAATAATTCTTCTCCACTAGCACCTGCGGCGCAAACCTCTTCACCTTCTCCTTGGAATATTTCAAAAATTGGTTCTCCAATTTCGGTTGGTATTACCACTGGTGGTAATAGACAGTCATCTGGTGGAAATATACTACCAAATATAACTTCAACCCCTACTCCTACTCCTACTCCGTCATCACCTTGGTCTGTTGTTTCTAAAACCAACTCTCCATCTAGTAGTAGTCTTGGTAGCAACCGTTTAATTTCAACCTCTCCACCTTCATCATCGCCAAGTCTTACAACTACTTGGCAAACTCAGACACCCAAATCAAGAGCTCGTATACCATCTATACCATCTATACCATCTTTACCATCTATTCCATCTATTCCATCTATTCCATCATCATCTCCTGGTCAAGATTCATCTCCTATTACAAGGAAATCTATCTCCTCTATTGATATGAACAATTCTCCTACACCAATTCCATTAGGAATTAAGCAACCAATAGTAAAATCCCCACCAGTCACAAGAAGTAAATTAAGTGCTAATCGTTCAATATTCGATACCTCCTCAATGACACCCACAGTTACTGATATTCCTATTAAATTATCTCAAAAAGAACGTAAACGATTAAATAGAGAACAGCAAAAGCAAAAGGAAGAAACATCTACACCGACATCATCATCTACTTCATCCAGTATTCCACCAAAACCTACCACTACTTCCTGGAATAGCCCTTTTCAACCTTCAACGTCACCAAGTAGTCCATGGACTACCACTTCCTCCAATTCCAATTCTCCATTAACAGAGGTTAAACAAAATCAACCATCATCACCTTCACCATTTGCAATGTATGCTAATAAAGGAAAGGAGAAGAAGAAGAAACCTATTGAAGCACCTGCATTTACATTAAATGATATTATTCAACAAGAAAAACGAGACTTAAAACAAAGAGTAGAACAAAATTCTAGAAGTCTTAAAGATATTCAACAAGAAGAAGAGTTTGAAAAATGGTGGGCTCTTGAATCACAAAAAGCGCAAGGAATTAACCCAGAAGAAGAAAAGGAATCTCCAGAAACCAAACCTAAACAACAAAGAAAGCATAGTAAACCCCGAAACAATCGTCGTACCTCAAATCCCAATTCCAATTCTTCTACTACCTCCTCCACAAACAAACCATCATCAAATCCAAACAATCGTCATAACAATAATGAACAACAACGACGATTAGCTGTAAATATCTAAACTTAATAATGAATCACGATTTATCGTTTCTTTTGCCTCCGGCGGCCGGGCTCTGCCCGGACCCGTAGCCCCGCTTCGCGGGGAATACTATATCTCTATCTTGTGTTCGCAACCGGAGAAACTACTTGTCAACGGAATCTTCCCGCCGGAAATCATATTCACATTATATGGTTGGGTGCATGGGTAAGGGTTGAAATTTTTCCATTATTTAAATTGAAATTTTTTTCTTCTAAGCACTTTTCTTCGTAACATATACAATCACGTCGGAAAAAAAATTTTTAATATGAAGTAAATCTTTTTGGTAAGTATTGACACCTTCAATTAATATCTCTCTTACCATTCAATTTGATGATCCAACCTTAAAATTTCAAACTAGAGTTTGTGAAACAAGATTAATGATCGGAAACGAGACTAACTGAATATTTTTTGGAAGAGAGATTTTAATGGATGTTGTTGGTTCAAGTTTTAAGTGAGCTACTGTTTCTAACTTTATAGGGTACCTTGTTATCAAGGAGTCAATTAGTTTATTTCATATATACCTTATATATTTTTATGGTGAGTGACGTCTTGTTTACTTCCATACTCTCTTACTATATACTCTTATGATGACCATACAAAAACAAAGCTGGAATTACTGGCAGAATTATACTGTTGAAAAGTTTTTGCAACCAAGGCTGATTTTGGAGTATTGGAGTTGGTGTGATTTATTTGCAATTCAATTCTAACAATGATGTAGTATTTGTATTTCAATACCAATGTATTCTTGCTATCATGTTCATTAATACCACTTTTTAAAAGGTAAGCAATCTATTGTAACCACTTACGGCAATCTTCCTTTCTTATATGATGACCATACAAAAACAAAGCTGGAATTACTGGCAGAATTATACTGTTGAAAAGTTTTTGCAACCAAGGCTGATTTTTCTTGAAGAAAGGATATTGTCAAGTGTTGGCTATTTGTTAAATACCATTACTAACAATTTAGGTAAATATATTCTATTGGTTTATTATATCTATTATTAATTAATATGATGATCTATAGCACTGGGCACCGATTTAGAATGAGTGACAAGCTTTATTTGTGGACTTAGAAAACCCACTTACTGATTTACTTTGTTAATAATAGTTTTGAAGTGATTCTTTTGTGTTTGATTAGATTCTAACAAATTAGTAATACCATATACCAGTGCTCTGTTGGTGGTCTCAAGTATACCTTGTTATTCTTCTACTACCACTTGCAACCATTTTGTAATTATATAATGGTAAGTTCTATTTGATTTGTTAACTCCTCCTCAAGTCCATATGATGAAGATTTAGATGACGAGTCGGATCCAGGTTTCCTGTTGACGAAAAAAACTTTATTTATACCATTCATGCTTTTCTGATATGATTTGAGAGGATGTTTTTAGTTACCATGAGGATTGAAAGAAGTATACTAACATCTGATAGAAATAAATCAAATTTTATATCCAGCTAGTCATTGTTAAACAGGTTCATTTAACTAGATCATTACTCTCTACCCTTTGTTTTACAAATTAATGATGAAATTCGAATTTTTTAAGACAAGCATATGTCTGATTTTCTTGAAGAGAAACGTTCGTGTCTGATATTTGTAAAGAAAGAAGAAGTGATGAGATAGTTTGGTTAATAATAGTAGGTGTGATTGGGGTGGGTGGTGATTACGATCACCTCACCAATTTCACCTACTATATATCCTTACAGGTATGTATTAACAGCCCCTTTTCACTAGTACCTCTCTTTCTTTTAATATGATGATCTTCCACAACTCACGACGGTCTCCTGTGCCCGATATACGCGGCGTTGATGATATTCGCCTATGACATGGCGTGGACCTGATATAAACGAAAGAAAGATTAGTAGTGAGAATAATCTAATAATTTAACGGTAAAAGAATAATTTACTAACATTTCCTAGGTTTACAAATAAATTATTTATTCTATAAAATACTTCAATACTTTTTTTATATATATATAACATAATATAATTAAAACAATTAAATTTTAAAGTTCTTAAAAGTATCTCTCTTCTCCAACGACAATAAGCGACGATGATGCGCTTATATTAATTACCTTATCCTTCATCATCTCCCTTTACCATCTCCATCATCACTAAACTTGTTCTTCTCCAAATGCACTTTCAATTGGTTTATCCATTAAAGTAGCATGTCCTAAAATTGTAACTCCTGATGCCCCAATTAACCAAAATAATGTACTTAATGGTGAAGCAAAGATTCCAAGTGGTACAGCAATAATAAATAATGTTGTATATAATGAAGAAGTAGTAATGGTAGCAAATGGAAGAACTAAATCTTGTCCTTGAAGCATACCAATACCAAACATACCAACCACAACAAGAATAATAACAAATAATAATAAAAGATTAGTCAATAAACTCCAAACTGATAAGAGAGCAAAAACAATAGCATAATTGGTTGAAAAGTATGATAAATTATATTGAATTCTTGATTGAGCATCACCCCATCCTTGAGGTTTTGATAATCTTCTTACATCAAAGAAATCACCGATACTTTTAAGATTTGAGAGTCTACCTTGAAGTGAACCATTCTATTAATGTTAGATGGGTTGGAGGTTATTACTTTCTATTTCATACTTACTCGTAAACTATCATAACTGAATCTTTCAGTAATACCAGAAAGCTATATATTGTTAGATAAATATAATTAAAATTATAGTAGATTCACAATCCACACCGTTTCAAAGATCTTTCCTACATCTTTCCTACCGCTTGATTCTAACTTTCATTCCTCGCATCACCATCATCTCCCTCTCAATCCTTCTCTCTTACTTACACGTAATGTAGCTAAAGCACTAGTAACTGCGTTCATTTTATTCTATTTAATATAAATCACTTTCAAATGTCTTATGGAAATTCAAAATTTATCTTTTAAAAAAAAATTTACTTCCCGTATATGTTAAATGTTGACACTTGGACTTAAAAATAAAATTCAACGAAGTTTCCATCTTAATACACGCATACCGTGTGCTTATCCTTTTTTTTTCACGAACGCAAATCCGCGCGACAATCGCTCATTGCCACTTCACTCTATCCGCACTTAGTTAGTTTAGCTGCCCTCTCTCTCTGTAAATTAACGTTGGGAGTTCCCTCATTTGCTGATCTTAAATTTTTCCGCTGCATTATCAAGTTATCCCTGCTTGAGCTAGTTGAACGCGTTCGTCCATCCTGCCTCCGGCGGCCGGGCGCTGCCCGGACCCGTTGTCCCCGCTTCGCGGGGATACTATAACTTTTCCATCATCTTGTATCTAATAGTAATATAATAATTTACTCATATATATAAATTGTATAGTGTACATTCGCTCATTTATAAACGATGCTCTCACCTCTATATATCATCTCTTACATCACGTGCTTTACACGAAATTAAATCGCCAATCTACTTCGTGCAATAATAGCATGTAAACATAATATTATCTATTCAGCCCTCAATTACCATCAAATGAGTCAAGAATCAAATGGTCATATCATTAATCTAACTCAACAACTTGTTCAATCTATTCTGGGTTCTAGGGCTAATGATTCTATTGTCAATGAATGTTTACAGAGTCTTTATGACCCAGTTGATGATGGTCAATATTATTCATTAGAGGGTATCATAGGAATAATAGATAATGAATGTAAGTACTCTCTTTTCTCAACTAGATATAAACTTTACTAACGTATAATTCAGTAGGTCACGGAGAATCTTCTATCCGCTTCAATAATTTGGTCTCTCGTTTAATTTCAAACCGTTCAGTTACCAGATTGGTGGATCATTTACAATTCTTATCCACTTTGTCTTTCTCTAATGATAACAATGAAGATGATGTTGTCAATAACTTAAAGTATATGGGATTTGAAAGAATTCCTCTAGATCAACGCATCCAGCGCGATTCGCATGACCTTCGTGAAACCCAATCTCCTAGTTATGTTCAACAACTTAATCAAGATCAATCTCCTTCAAATAATGATTTATTAATTGATTTACCTTTTGCATTACAAGGATTAAAAACTACGAATTTTAAATGGGATAGTAAAGATATTTCTTTACAAATTCCTTCAACAATTCCTTTTCCTTTAATAAGTTTAAATTATAAATTGTTAGAACCAGCTATTCTTTATAAACAGTTGAAATTGGCTATTGAAAAGAGCGATAACAAGCCAAGCTTAATTCGTCAATCTTTGAAAAGTTCTATTGATAATGAACTAAATGGTTATTTATCTTTAATTGGCATGATTGAAAATGAATCAAGAAGGAGTATGGGTAAGAGGGAAACTTCATTAACTCTTCGTAAATGTCATATATTACTTCAAGAAGCAACGCTTGGGTTAAGATTATTACATTCAATTATTCAAGAATGTGATGATTTAGTAGGTGGACAAATATTATCCTTACTTTATAAACATACATACAATGGCGATGAATTTATTTCAAAATTCTCTCAAAAACTTCTAATTACTATTTCGAAACCATTTTATAATATTTTAAATCAATGGATAAATAGTGGTAGATTAATTGATCCTTATGAAGAATTTTTTGTTAAAATTGGTGATGAATCTTCTACTTGGAATAATAGATTTGTACTAGATACTGCTTTAGTACCAAAATTCATATCTAACAAAACATCTCATCAGATTTTTGAAATTGGTAAAACTCTATACTTTATTCGGGTTGCCTGTGATGATAATGAATGGATTGATAATAAAAAGTTGAATAATATTACGGACTACAAGAATTTAGAAATTCAAATTTTTAAAGGATATGATGAAGTTGTTGAATATTTAAATAAAATTTTAAAAACAAAATTTAATCTTAATTTACATCTACAAGGGTTAAAAGATTATTTATTACTTAGTAAAGGTGATTTTGTACAATTATTAGTTGAAGAAGCAGCTCCAACTTTAGATCAACCTGCTTCATCTTTATTAAGGCATCACTTAACTTCAATGTTAGAAACTGCTATTAGAAATTCAAATGCTCAATTTGATAACCCTGATGTATTGAAAAGTATTGATGCTAGAATGTTAGAATTAGGTCATGGTGATATAGGGTGGGAAGTTTTCACTTTAGAATATAGAGTTGAAAAACCTCTTGATATCATAATATTAGATAAGAAATCCTCAAGAGAATATTTACGAGTATTTAACTTTTTATGGAGGATTAAATGGGCTAATTTCTCAATTTATTTTATTTGGAAATTATTAGCTCTTAGTTATAGAACAAATACAATTAATGATAATGAATATTACCAACATATTTGGAACAATATTCGTCATACATGTCAAGAAATGATGCACTTTATAAACGAATTACAATACTATATTAATTATGAAGTTATTGAAATGGCATGGTCTGAATTACAAAAAGAACTCCTCAAAGGTGGTGGAAGATTAACTGTTGATGAAACTATTCAATCTCATAGAAAATATCTCCAACAAATCACTTACAAAGGACTACTAGGTGGAGGAAGCTTAATAGGAGAACTTCATGAAATTATTAAAGATATTTTATCATTTAGAAGTCTTGTAGAAGGAATGCATAAACTGTCAAATCCTAATACTTCAGAAGAATTAGGTCGGTTTGAAAATCTATATAAAGGAACTAAATCTCTGCGAAAGAATTTCGCCTTTAATGTTGAACAATTGGTTCATAAACTTAAACAGGAAGAAAATTCTGAAATGAGATTTTTAGCTGTTCGTTTGGACTTCAATCACTTTTATACTAATCAGCGGAATCATAGAAATAAGCTAGCTTCTGATCCAACTTAATCTTTTTATATCTACGTACCTGTTCTATTTGCCTCCGGCGGCCGGGCTCTGCCCGGACCCGTTGTTCCGAGCTACGCTCGGATGTTATATACAGTGGGAAACAAGACAAATCTATTAGTACATTAAATGCTGAGGGATTGGAAAAATTTATGTGCAAGTTCAACTCCAACAAAGGTTGCTGCGTTAGCTGGGAATGAACGTAAAAGTGCTGGACCAATACCTGGGAAGAAAGCCTTATATCCTCCTGATCTATAAATGGTTCTTGTAACTTGTCCAATGGATTGTGGTGTTTGTGATGATTGTAAATTGGATTTAATTGTATCAATTGGGAATACTGGAATCCACATGGCTACCCCGGCCATACCACCTGCAAATGAAATTGCCCCTAATGACATTGTAGAACCTTCTGGGGTTAAAGCACGTTTAATATATTCATATGTAGCAAAATAAATAGCTGAACCTGGTCCATCACGGCATAATGTTGCTACTGATCCTTTGAATACTGACCTTAACCCTCCTTCTTTATATAAATGACTAACAACATCTGCTGCTCCATTAAATTGCTTAGCACCTGGCTTAGCATTTTGTCCTTGTAATTGTAAAATAACTTTAACACGTTCAAATGGTGCTGCAACTGCTGTAGTTGGAATAGCAGAAAAGAATCCTGCTGCGGAAATTTGTCCAATTGTAAGTGATTGACCTTCTTTTGGTGGTGTAGCAAGTTTAACAATTCTTTGTCCTAAATCATATCCCCAGAATGAAATAGCAAACATTGGTGTAACTCCAAGTAATGGTGCTACTACTCCTCTATAAAGACCCCTTGCTCCATCTGCAGCAATAGTTTTCTTAACAACATCTAATGTACCACTATAAGTGCCAGGTGCTGAGGTTTGTAAACGAACTTTTATAAGATCAAATGGATGTCCAACCAATACTGCACAAATACCACCAAAACCACCTGCTGCAAATGATTTAATTTGTCCTACAAGTGGATTTTCAGCATGCTGCTTTTCTATTATTGCTTCAATAGATTCTTCATATGTATCAGACATTTTGGTAGTCACTTTGAAGGTTGTGAAAGAAAATAATATAAAATTAGTCAATTAAAATTGACTATCAATGCAAGAAAGAGAGAAGAAGGTAATATTCTACTCAATGTGATTTGACGGATTTGTAAAATGAAAATGAAAGCTTTATAATTGGATCACCAGTAAATCCTAAATAAACGTTAAATCTAAACGTGAAAAATGCAAATTAGAGTGAAAGCTTTTCGGTTTAAAATCGGAACTAGTTTTCGTGGGGAAATCGAACTTTATATACTCGCTAGAACTTTTTACCCCGGTTTTAATTAATCCCCCAGATTAAACGGCTGATAGTTTATGCTTGTCTGGACTTACGGAGGTTTTTACCGTTCAGCCGGCCAAATTATCATCCTCGGTAAAGATTCTTACCCGCATTAAACCAAATTTGGTTAAACCGCGGTAATGTGCAGTTGCATAAGTCCGGCGGTCGGGCTTTGGCCGGGAATTATTGTACAGCTATTAGACCACTTAGCTTGTTTGAATTATACCGGTTTTACATGAAATGAGGAGAAATCGGATCTCCGCGTGGGAAATGATAGTTTATAATTGAAAGTTTGAGGGGGATTGGTATCATGACACTACTATCGCCAAGATTGAAATTATCCGTTAACAAGTTTATCGGATCAATTGTGATGAACCAGCCCCTGAAGATCTAACTTTAATAGATATCAAGTTACTAATTTATAATAGCTTATATAAATGCCGAAGCTATTAGAAGAGCACGATGTTTCAACTGTATCGAGATATATATAAATGTATGTGCAGGTAAAATCATGATACAACTATATAAATAATGAGAGCAATTTATCCCAGCGACTGATTGAAGCTTCATCGGTGAAACTTCCTAATTATAAGTTGAAAGTTTTGTTCTATCATACGGTTTGTTCTATAATACAGAATATTGAATATTATTTCTTTATTGAATATACAGTTCTAGGTTTTTACTCTAAGTAGTATGTATTCAATTTCAAACGTTCACAGCTCCTTCTTTCACGAGCAGCAGTACATATTATTGTAAACTCGCTTCTCTCCTATCGTTATGTATGAAGTGATTCTAATTTACTCTATCGAACCACAAAACCTAGATGGAGAAGTATATGATCTGGTGATCCCAAATTGCTGATTGAATCGAACGTAGTAATGTACTCCTGATATCACTAATAAACAACGCACACTCTTCATGCATGTATATCAATCTCAAATCGTATTAATTAGATCGAGAATCATGAGAACTATTGTAAGAATTTTAATATCATTGGTTCTGATTTAAACTTCAGAGTCTGAGTAGTTGTTGCCGATTGACATGCTCCTAACCTAATACAGTAATTCCAGGGGTAAACATCATAGAACGATATCTAACGAGAATATCTAATATCGACTTACTTATATATTGATACAAATAAATACTGAATTAGCTTCCTATATAGAATTTAGCTTTAAGTTTAGATTTTATATAACTTAGTACAGTAAGTTAGTATATTCTAACTCGATCCGCTAGCGATACATAAGAGAGCTACTGGTACCATACCAATATCTCACGATTTATAGATAGATATATTATAGAATTCGCTACTTAAAGATAAGTTATAGCTCATCCCCGAGCGTTATTATAAATAATATATTGAAGGATCCTCAAAAGGAGTAGATCGAATAGTTAAACGTACCTACGAGTTAATACATATATTTATATTATCCGATCTATTAAGGAGACATCCATAGTACAGATATCGATCTAAGACAAACAATTCTGCACGATCAGCTAATATATTAAGCTATAGGAGGCCATAAGCATATTTATGCTCTAAATTTATATAAAACTACGTATATACATATATATAATATTGCTTAAACCATACTTTCAGTCCATATTATGACTACCCATTAAGAATTATTCAAAGGTCGAAACGTTTCCCAACATCATCGTAGATCAACAAGGGAATGAGCACTAAATAGATGAGATAGCCTTATATTTAGTATCAAGTAGGTCAGTTGGATTGCTTTGTAGTTCTTGGTTAACCTGGGTACTAAATGATTCGGTTCCTATAGAATAAGTCCAACCAACCGTTGTTGATCTTGTTATTTCTTTACAAACCTCAGGTACCCACTATTTGAGAATTATCATAGTCTAACGAATTTATAGACAACAGGGAGTTGTATAGGGATTCATCTAACTTGTATTATAAAACTGATACAACTATAAGAGTGATCTTAAAAGCTTTTGATTACTCCTGTGTTAAGTATATTAGCGTTCAACTCAACTGATTAAATCCCTTCTTGGCTCTCATATTCAGCTTTTAACTTTCATATAACTGCCTATGAATCTATATTATTATATATTTTAGATATTAAATTGAAGTTGAGATTCTTACTAACAAGCAATTCACAACCTTAACTATATCCTCTGCTATCTACTTATCTCTCGCAAACCTTCCGTTGCACTTTCCTCTTCATACAAATGCCTCCCTAATTTAAACAATCCATATTAATATCATATCTTATATAAATAACTATTTACAAATGCTTTATATACAAATTTCTTTATCATACTGATACATCTTTCACGCTTGGGTTCGCGTATATTTCAATCATATGACTCCCTTTTCTTAAAAGAAACTCTACAGCACTAACATCTCTTTTATTAACATTAGAATATTGAGTAAAGTTCTTACGAATAAAAGTGCGGAAATTTGGTTGGTTTTCAATTGGTTTCTTATAAATTTCACGAATACACTGACGATACAATTTCAGTACTAAGTAATGTTAGATTCATACCAAAGAGGAAGGGGGAGTATACTAACCATCTTTTTGAAGCCCTGTATGCTTCATTTTTGAATTAATAATGTAATTATATAAGGTTACGGCTATGCAAGAGTGAAGAAAGTTGGTTGGACAAATGGACTTTCACTTCACATGTTTATCACCTGCAAGATTGCTTTACGTGCGTTACCCGGATGGTGAACTTGATTCATGAAATTTATCTTAGATCCATATTCCATGCAACTTAGTTATCAGTTGAACTTCCCTAATCTGATCTCCTTTCATCAAAATGGGTATCCTTGAAAAAATCACACAAATTCAAGAAGAATTAGCTAGAACTCAAAAAAATAAAGCTACTGAATATCATATTGGTCTTTTAAAAGGTAAACTAGCTAGATATAGACAACAATTATTAGAACCACCACCAGGCTCATCATCCTCACCTGGTCAAGGATTTGAAGTATCTAAATCTGGTGATGCTCGTGTAGCATTGATTGGTTTTCCTTCAGTTGGTAAATCTTCTTTATTATCAAAAATTACTAAAACAAAATCAGAAGTTGCTCAATATGCATTCACAACCTTAACATCAGTTCCTGGTGTATTACAATATAATGGATCAGAAATTCAAATTTTGGATTTACCAGGTATTATTCAGGGAGCTTCTGAAGGAAAAGGTAGAGGTAGACAAGTAGTTTCAACTGCTAAAACTGCTGATTTAATTTTAATGGTTTTAGATGCAACTAAATCTGATGAACAAAGAGGTATATTAGAAAGAGAATTAGAAGCAGTTGGGATTAGATTAAATAAGCAAGTACCAAATGTTTACTTTAAAGTTAAGAAAACTGGTGGATTAAAATTCAATTCTACTTCACCACCAAAATATCTTGATGAAAAAATGGTTGGAAATATTTTACGTGATTATAAAATTCATAATGCTGATGTATTAATTCGAGATCCTGAAGTTACAGTTGAAGATTTCATTGATGTTATAAATTCATCTCATCGTTCTTATATTCCATGTCTTTATTGTTATAATAAAATTGATGCTGTATCGCTAGAGGAAACGGATAGATTAGCTCGTCAACCAAATACTGTAGTTATATCCGTTTCAATGGGCTTAGGTATTGAGGATCTATTAGAAAGAATATGGGCTGATCTTTCATTACTTCGCATTTTCACAAAACGTAAGGGAGTAGCACCAAATTTTGCTGATCCAATGGTTATTCGTAAAGCTCATAATACCATAGAAGATGTTTGTGATTCAATTCATAGGGATTTTAAATCAAAATTTAGATATGCACTTGTTTGGGGTACCTCAGCAAAGCACAGTCCACAGAAATGTGGTCTTCAGCATCGCATAGAGGACGAAGATGTAGTTTCTATATTTGCTAAATAAACTTTCCTCATAATAATGCTCTTATTTGGGCTATGCCTCTGGCGGCCGGGCTATGCCTGGACCCGTTGTGGTAAGAACTAAGATTAACTCATAACGAAGTAAATACCGGAATCCAGCGCTGTCCAAACCACTCTATCTCTGGTTCCGGACCATGTCCGACCCAGGTGATAATTAAGTAGTTGAAGATTGGCATAAGTATAGTATTGGATTTATTTACAAAATGAGTGGGTGATAATAATATGATACAGGTGTATGATGTTAGGAAAAGATATACAACATCATTAATTTCATTAAAACAGTAGAAAGGGAGAGTGTCGATGCAGTTTTGTTATTCTAAGAGTTATTAACGGAAAACTCCTCTCTTTTCTAATAAATCTTTAGCTTCATTAATTTTAGTTGCTATATATGGAGAGCCTCCTTTATCAGGATGATTTGCAAGCATAATTCTTCTATGAGTATCTTTAAGTTTAGCTTTAGTAAGAGTTGAATCCCGTAAACTAAGAATTTGAAGTGCTTCTTTTGGAGTCATTTTTTGCTCAAACCCACCAGTGAAGAATGCTTTTCCCCCAGCTCCAGGTTTTCTAAACATAGATTTTAACTATGAGAGTTAGTAGAAAATTTCGCCTTCAGATATCAGTATATTACTTACAACTATAAATCCTACTACAGCACCTGCTCCTGAAATAACTGGATGTTCCTAAATTTGTTAGTATAAGTTATCGGTTGATTTATGACATTTACTTACAGAAACAAACTCATGAATAGAGTTAAAGGTTTTCTCACCAAAGCCAACTTCTTTTGAATTCTGTGATTCTGACATTATTATGAGATTATATATAAAATTTCACTTGAATATTCTGTTGTCAGTCTCCTCTCAATCTTAAATTTCAATTCATTTCGATGGTCAAATTTAGAGATAGGGTAAGGAACAGCCGTATGTTAGAAGGCGTGGAATTTTTGAAGAAGAATCTGGATTCATTACTATGATTAAGCGAGATCTCGGCTACAATCAACTTCATAGCCGATAGTATGGTAGTTTTTACATCTTAATTAACAAACGAGCTTGTTAGGCAACGATTTTAGGAATAACATCCAAAATATTACGTTATGTAAAGTTTGTTGCTGGAACTTTTGAAGCATCACTGGGCGTTCTGTCGTTTGATTAAATTGCTGCTTTAGTATAGTATATATAGACTAATAGAATATGCAAGCAATGCGATTCCGAGCTCTGCTCGGAACAACGGGTCCGGGCAGAGCCCGGCCGCCGGAGGCAAAAGAGGGAGGAAGAGGGATGTCTATTTATAATACAGCAGCTGATTCAATGTCATCGATTTCTTTGAGGGCATCAACTGTAAGAACTTCATAGGATTCTTGTCCTATCACTACATTATCTTCAATACGAATTCCAATTCCTTGGAAATGTTTTGGAAATCTATCATTTGTTGGAACATATACACCTGGTTCTATAGTGATTACTTGGTTAGATTTAAGTGGAACAAAGTTTGAAGCGGTCTTTAAATCATGAACATCAAGACCAAGATGATGTCCAATATAATGTGGATATAATTCTCTTATTTGACCTCTTGTTAGCCCTGTGAAACCTGCATTTAAAAGTTCAGTATAAAGGAAATCTTCTGACTGACGATGGATATCTGAAATTGAATATCCTTTGTTAACGGTACATAAATCAATACATTGTTTTTGAACATTTAATACTGCTTGATAGAGATCTTTTTGTACATCAGTAAATTTACCATTAACTGGCCAAGTTCTGGATATATCAGCACAATAACCTCCAAATTTACCTGCTGCATCTACTAATACAAGTTCGCCATCTTTTAATAAATCATCATTACGTGTATAATGAATAGTTAATGCATTTGAGCCGCCGGCTACAACAGCTAAATAGGCAGGTATTTCACATCCATTAGCTCTAAAGTGATAATCTAAGAAAGCATGAAGATCGTGTTCCTTTTTAAATCTAATACTATAAGCATTGTTATATGCTTCTGATGACATTTCTGCTGCTGCTCGCATTGCGTCTATTTCACTTTCACTTTTAATTGAACGATATGATTCAACCAATTTGATGGCACTTTCTAAGCTACCAATTGATGCATTTCTAAGAATGGTGTGTAATTGACCATGGAAAATAGGTGAATATCTTGGTTGAAACTCTGTTTCAACATATACGTGATCTTTAGCAGAATTTAATATTTGTGGTAATTTACTATCAAGTTGTTCAAAAGAATATGCTTCATCAGCATTAAAAATGTCAATAGCTCCTTTAGTACCTGCTCTTTCACCTTCCCATTGTTCAACTGAAGGATTTCTTTCTGGAACGAAAAAGATTGATTTCATATATTGAGAGTTTTCCTTTTGTAAAATCAATGCTGCTCCTGGTTCTAAGAATCCTGTAAGGTAGTAAAAATTTGGATCTTGAATGAATTTATGAAAAACTGATTGAGTAGCAAATTGGGTGATATTACCAGGAATAATCACTGTACTTTTATCTGGCAATGATTCTAATATCTTTTGTCTTCTAGCATAATATTCAATAGCAGTAATACCAGGAGTTAAATCACCCTTTTGAATAATATGAGGTCTATTTTCAAAAATTGCTTGACCAGATTTGATTTTTGAAGCAAAGTTACGACGAAGAGAAGGAGTGGTGAGTTTAGTTGATAATCTCCACATTTTTGTATTAACTCTTTAATAAACACTATTTGTTTTAAGATTTGAGATCAAGATGGGGGTTTTACGCCTGCATATGAAAAGATCAAAGGGATTATGAACCCTAACCTCTATCGTTATCAAGGGTCTTTTATTCGAGAGCTTATTATTATCGTTAAAATTTAATAAATTAAAAACCTGTCTAAGAACCTTATATACCTATAAATTATATCATTATATATATCCCAATCGTAAACCCATATCTTCTTACCTCTCTTCCCTTAAACAATTGCTGTATTGTAAATAGCATTTGCATTTGTGAAATGAATACTATATTCATCAGATTGAAAGAAAGATTCATCCAGAATAATACTTTCACTTGAATCACTATTAGCTGTTAATACTTCTAAATCATCAGGTGAAGTCTTTTCATATTCAATTGGGGAGTATATATCAGGTATTTGCATTGCTTCTTTTCCTTTTTTCACAAATGGACCAAATATTTCCGGAATATCAAATTCTGATTTAACTTGTAAAACTGCTGACAATACTAAATGAGATCTTGCTGATGCACACATTGTTGCAATTCTCATTGAATAATATTGATCTCTACAGGCAAAAACAAGCGACATTAATTCCTCTCCAGGTCCATTCATTTGATCTCCTAAATCATTACCTTGCTTATAATCTAATCCTATTAATAAAGCAGCAAAGAAAGATTGATAATAAATATAATGCCAATGACACCATACAAACTCTTGAAGATCAGGATTTGAAAATACTTCCATTTGATTCTTCATTAAATAACTACTTGCTTCAAATCCCCTTTGTCTTGAGAATTGGAATTCAGGATAAAGTTGTCCATTATTTGTTCTTCTAGAGATGAATGATTTATGAAGCATAAATAAAATTTTATAACCAAGTGAATTAAGGATATATTGTTGCATTAATACTTCGGGTGTAACATCAGTCCTGCTAATATTCATTTTATCTTTTGGTGGTCGTACTAGCTTTAACTGGTCTGGAATTGATTCAATTGCAATTCGAACTTCATTATCTAATCCTTTAATTGTTTCTATTGATGGGCATGAATTTCTACCATATACTTCGTCAACAACTCTACTAAGAACTCTTGATAATTGAAATTGTATTGTTGCAAATCCAGTGCAAGTATTCAATTCAATATGACGATAATCATTAAAATAACAATATCTATCATTAATATATGATGGATGATCTAAATCCAAAGCTGAAGATTTTTCAAATGAATAAAATATTTTAAACAATCTATTCTGTCTTAAATCATCTTTTTGTCCAACCATTGGTACTTTTCTATAAAGCCCTAGAGTCTGTGCCATATTATAAACCAATGAAGTAATTGCTCTACCTGATTGAACTGTTTCACCAGCAAACATAAACATTGAATAAAGTAAAATCGCTTCAAATGAATCTGTACTTGGTGCACCAACATAAACATATGATGACATGAAATGCTCTGCTGCATTTATAAACAGCCTGTGAAGGGATGATGTTACATGATGATTTTGAACATCATATCCAGATGAACGACTAGCATAAGCAAGAATTAGAAAGTAAATTGCCATAAAATGATTATCTTTTAAAATAGTAGCCTTCTTACTAGTCCATAGATCTTCTGATCGTTTATAAATATAATCTAAATCAATAATAGGCATAAGAACATGAACAACTTGTCTATACCTCTTTAATAGCATATCTGAAATATGTTGTGGTGGTAAAAATGATGAAAAATCTGTATCATTATTGCTATTAAAAATTCGAAAACTACTTTTCAAATTTGGCCATTCACAAGGTGGTAGATTTTTATCATCACGAACATTTTCAATAAGATCAACAAGTTCTTTCATATCAGGAACCTTTTCAATACCAGCTGGCCAATACCAACAATTCTGACTTGGTTCAATTGAAGTTGAAGGAGATAATAAAGTTGGTGGTAATTCATCTATAGGTGATTGATATATAGAATTATTAGATGGTCTATTATAAGAAGCAACTTGACGTTCTAATCGATCCAATCTATCAACTATTGTTTTCAAATCATAATTACCACTACTATTTTGAATAGAATTAGTTGGTGAACCTGATTGTATTTGTATTTGTGATTGTGAATCTTCAAACTTCCTTCTCCATCTACTTTTTGCATCATATTCACAAGCATCACCAATATCTCTTTTCAAACATTGATCACAAGGAAAAGCATGGTTACACTAATAAATGGTTAGAATCTATTTCTGCCTTCCAATGGCCGGGCTCTGTCCGGACCCATTGTCCCATCTTACCTTTCTCTTTTTAGCACGGCATGTTGTACATGATATCGTCTCTCTTTCTCTTTTTTGGGAACGGTTCATCTTTTGTTCATGAACAAGTTCCTCTTGTTTCATTCTTGAAGTATAGAATTTAAAAAATATCAATATAATTTACCGGACCTAAAAGGGATATATCGGCTTTAGTGGTTTTTTCTGTAACTATCCTCGATTGCGTGATTGTCATATCAGTTGGTATCATTAATGCATGATAGTGGTTAATTGGACAATATAAGGCTGGCTTTAACATTATCGAGTGTTTTATACATAACGATAAGATATTGAGACGGCTTATTGTATTCAGATTAGCTATATAAATTTATATACTAGGACTATTTTACTTTACTTTATTTTTATCAGTTAGGGTACTTTTGCAGAACCCTACATGACAATGGCACAATCTTTTAACAGTAAATGGTTATAACTAAAGGAGATCGTGGATATATCGGTAATATCTATTGTTAGGGGTAAGAGATGATCGCGCAATGAGATGAATATGCACTCTAAACGTTAAATTTTCCGACCGTTAAGTAGAGAGTCATTAGTTAGTACTAACCTTAATAGCCAAATTTTATGCACCTAACAAACAGACACCCGAATTTTCGTTCAAAGATGGTAAAAGGAAGCGACATCGCTCCTGTCAAAAATCTATGTTTCAGTAAAAAAAAAGCTATGAGCGCCAAATTATACCAATCTGGCAACTTGAAGCTATGAAGTTAACAATAGAACAATCATGAAGTTGGATTGTATCATCTATGCAAAAATTTATTTCTAAATCATAAATCTCAATTAATTTATATATCTGTAGATTACCATTGTAAGATGAAGCTAAACAATCAACAACTATCACAATACATAGAGAATAATGGATCTCAAAAAGGAAGATATAGTAGCTTCGGTATCAGTTGAAAGCGATTCTACTCGCACCTCTCAAGAAACTGAAAGGGATGTTTCAGGCGATATCCTTGATTCAGGACTCCGTAGAGGGCTTAAAGGTCGTCAGTTTCTCATGATCGCACTTGGATCAATTGTTGGACCTGGATGTTACTACGGACTTGGTTATACTATTCAATTAGCTGGTCCTGTCGGTACCTTAGTAGGCTTTGCCATTTTGGGTAAGTACGAAAGAAGCTTAGATTAGATAAGATAACCTTAGATAAGGTTTAGGGCGATCCCCCACTAACAAATAAGGTATTTTTGTTTGGATTTTAATGCAATGTGTAGGAGAAATTACTTGCTTATTTCCTGTTGCTGGTGGATTCATAGAACTTGCTTCAACTCACGTTGATCCAGCTTTAAGTTTTGCTATGGCATGGCTTTATTATTTTATGTGGTATGTATAAGTGGATATAAGGAGAACCATAGAACGCCCCACAATTCTAACAATTCTTAGGTCAATTTATTTAGCAGCAGATTGGAATACTGCTACTTTAGTTCTTCAATATTGGGTTCCTACTGATACAGTTCCCTTTTGGGCATGGCTTTTAATATTCTGGGTATTCTTTTCTGTTTTAACAACACTTGGTGTTGGTGCATATGGTGAAATGGAATATTACTTTGGTATGGCTAAATTTGCTTCATTAATTATATTATTCTTCATTTCTATTCTTGCTAATGTTGGTGCATTTGGAAATGGATATGTTGGTTTCAGATACTGGAAACCACCAACCGGTCCAATTATTAATGGTATTAATGGATTTGGTCAGGTATTTGTTATTGCTGCATCATACTACGTAGGTACTGAAATTGTTAGTCTTGCTGCTGGTGAATCTAAAAATCCAAGAAGAGATGTTCCCAAAGGTGTTAATTCAATTGTTTGGAGAATTTTATTTGTTTTCATGGGCTTATCATTCTTTCAAGGTCTTATTTGTCCTTCAGATTCTCCTGAACTTCTTAGTGCTGATTCAGTTACTGCTAGTTCTCCTTTCACCATTGGATTTGTATTAGCTGGATGGGAATCTGCTGGTCAATTAGTAAATACCCTTACATTAATTGCATTTATCTCTGCTGGTAATGGTGTAGTATATGTTCAATCAAGAACTCTTCATTCAATGGCACTTTCAGGAAGAGCACCAAAATTCTTTGCTGCTACAAGTTCTCGTGGTGTTCCTTATAGAGCAATTTTATTTTCCAATTTATTTGGTTTCTTAGCTTTAATGAATTTAAAAGTTGCTGCTGGAAGCGTATTCAATTATTTATGTACAGTAGGTGGTACTGCTGCTTATATCGCATGGGCTACTATGGTATTTACATTTTTAAGAATTAGAAAAGGTGCAGCTAAACAAGGAATTAGTTTAAAAACCTTTCCATTTAAAGCATGGGGACCAATTGGACTTTACTATTTCACTTTAGCCTTCTTTATCTTTTTATTATTTGTACAAGGATTTGCTGCATTTTTAAATCCATTTGATTGGAGATTATTTGTTGTTAGTTATATCACTATTCCAACATTTTTCTTATTGTTCTTTGGATTTAAATGGTATAATAAGACGGTATTTGTTAGAACTGATGTTATGGATTTTTCCAATCGCCGTCAATGGATCGAAGATATTGAAGAAGTTGCTGATACACGTACAATTGGTAAAAGGATAAAAGATCTTGTTAAGAAATAGTTGTATTTATTCGTTTGTTATATAAGTTTATAGATTAATGTATTTTAGTAGTTATGTTTAGGTGCTTTACTTTATTATAGGAATAGTTATATATTGGATCAACGAAGGATCTATATTTGATTAGCGAAATGGACCGGACATCTAAATTGGTAAACGAAAATAGGATCTTCTTAAAAAAATAGTTATATTTATTTGCTTGTATGATAATATAGTTATTTAAACTTATTTTCCACAGCGTAATAACGACCAAGATTTCTTATTCATTCTCGAGAAATCTCTAGACATAATAAAGGTGCAGCTGGCGCGCGGCAGTGAGAATCGTCCCAGCCTTGCTAATGAACTAAGTTACAGAGCTCACTCTTACGATGCTCTTTTCATGCATGGCATTTCAACACGCTGAAGTCACCTACCTACCAATTGAACAAAAATTTAAATACTTCATTCATTCAAAAAGTAAAAGTTATAGCACCTTCTGTTCACGTCTGGTCTCCCACGACATTACTGATCAAGGCTCTCAGAGGCTTAAATATGATTGATCGGACGGGAAATCTTGTTTTACTCTGGATATGGCCATAACTGAAAGTCATTTTTTCGGTTCTCCTATTTACAATTGGTCGGCAGTCACGTGATGTCCAGAGATAATCCATAGCTAATATCTAAAGTCTAGAGTTAGACATCATGATACTATCTATTCGAATAAGGAGGATTAGCAATTAAGTGAATCTCCTTACCATGGAGTATAAATATGTGTTCTTGTAAAGTATATATATTGATAAAAATACTTTCAAAAGAAAAGAAAAAAAAGCGAAGGTATCACAGAGATAATCCGTGATCCTAAGAAACTGTCTAGAGTGTACTAGACACCCCTGGTATATCTATTCGAATAAGGAGGAATAGCAATTGGGTGACTCTCATTACCACGGAGTATTATGTATTTATCCTTAGAAAATATATGTAATTAATAAATACTTTCCGAAGAAAAAAAAAAAGTCAACCTCCGTCATTAATATTAGTTTGACTGTCACTTATCTGCCGCTATCATCTCGACATATTTGAGTTGTCTTCGAATCAGAGATTTAAGTTCCTCCCATCTAGTGACAGGAGGAAGATAAGACTTTTGTGTCAAAAAATTTCGAATATGCTATACCATATGGCTGACTGTTTTGTTATCGTCTAAAAGACCGTTGGGTAGTCGCCAAGAACCTTGTCCTCCAGTTTTTGGACCAAGACGTAGCTGACACAAAGTGTTTGTGGGTAGAAGTAGATTTGGCTGAAATTTCACAAGAGATCAGTCGGGTACGTAATGTAGGATTGACGTAAAAGCGATCTAAACGTCTTTGATTACTACCATTGCCTGGATCGTTTGTAGGAGGGTACAATTCACGATAAACATCGACAGGTGAATGGCCATTTATGATAAACGTGAGTGAGTCAACAGAGATAGCCAGATCCGGGGTCCTTGTCGTGATCGATTGATCAAGGTCCGGATCAAGAGTAATATTCCAGTCACCTCCAATGGCGCATGTCGTATCTGCATCTACATCTCTTCTAGAGAGACGAAAAACAAGTTCTGAGTAGAACTGACGATCCTCTTCGGAGCCTGAGTGTTGACGAGCAACGGGAGCGTAAACAATTTTTATTTTTCTATTATCTTTTTGTTAATATCTTTTTGTTAATATATTTTTGTTAATATATTTTTGTTAATATATTTTTGTTAATATATTTTTGTTAATATATTTTTGTTAATATATTTTTGTAACTATATCTAATAATAAACAACGCGTAAAAAAAAGCCAATCTAAAAATCAGATAGGTACTTTATGAACTTTCTGGTGGAATTACATGAAGGGTGGTGACAATGCAGAATAGATGGTCATCTACACCAATAAACGATAAATTAAGTTATGATTGTATATATATGTAATTGATCGTATAATTTGGCATATATATAACTGCTTAGCGGATTGTAATATTTGAATATGGAAAAAGTATAATAAGTAGTAATTATATAAAGATATGAATTAATTATGTTCTATATAGTTATATAGATTATTATATTTTAATAGTTACGGTTTAATTACTAACTTTCCTCAACTATGAGGATTAGTAAGGAATAGTTCAATATTGGATCAACGAGATCTATATTGCAAGCACCCATACTAGATCAACGAACGATTCTAAGGCATCCTAGATCCCTCTAAAACCTTAAGCAATTTCATAAATTATCATTACATACATAAAACAAAAGACAAAACATTACACTTTTTAACGTCCGAAATATTTAAGTTCGAGCCATCTTGTACTATTAAAACCAATAAAGGCAAATGCAAAAGCTAGCTCAAAACCAATATCACCACCAAAACCAGTATCACCAATTTTAATAGCAATTGGTCCTACATACCAAACTTGGGCCATACCAACAACTGCACCAGCAATACCACAAGCACATCCAAACATAGCAGCTAAACCAATTGGCAAGACCTTTGGATTATCATAATCTAATGGATTGTAACTGCTAATTGATTTACGGTAGATTAAATGTTCAGATAAACAAATTGCTGAGTAGAAAGCTAACCAGTAACCAATTAAATCCATAAAGTCTTCCATAACATCAGAGAAATGATAATAAGCAGGAATTGCAAGAGCAACACTTACACCACAACCAAAGATTGACCAAGCAATACGAGGAACTCTACGGAAACCAGACCAAACAGTTTGAGCAGATAAACCTAAAGAGTATAAATTTGGAATATTGTTTGAAACAGTTGAAAGAGCTAATACAACTTGACAAAATTGACCAAATCCATGAAGAGAATCTTCAACTAAAATAGCATAAAGTAAACCACCAATATTGTTTGCTTCATAATTGGCCATAAATCTTTCGTTTGAAACAGTACCAGTTGCACAAGCAGCACCAAGAATCATGGCAAACATTAATGGGAAACAGAGACCAGTAAGAATCATAAAGAAAACTTTGACTCTAGAGGTAGATTTTGGCATGTAACAAGTATAGTCGGATGCATATGAGGACCATCCAGTTGCAAAACCAAAGATAGTACCACCAAAAGATAATACAGCAGCTGCTTCATTTGGACCAGATGCTAAAGTTCCTGCTTCAAATGCATGTGTCTTACCCATACGAACAGCAATAATAATAAAGATAATAAAATTTGGAATCCATGCGAATTTTTCAAAAGCATGAACAATATTATAACCAAAAACAGAAACTAAAAGTGATGCAATGGTGATAACTAATACACCACCCCATGGTGGTAAAGAACCATTATTAACTGTGTGAAGCATTTGTGCAGAAACCATTGTATTAACAGCAGTCCAACCAATACAAGCAATACAATTGAGGAAAGCAACAAATCTAATACCTTGATAACCAAACCAAAATCTCGACATAACCATTTGACGAAGACCTAACTTTGGACCAAAAGTAGAATAATAGGCAACTGGTAAAGCACCCAAGATATTGAAGAAGATAATAGCTAAAACAGAATCCCAAAAGGAACAGCCAAATACAGTAATACCTAAGGTACCTAAACTGAAAGTAGCAACAACTAAATTTGCACCCATCCACATTGAGGCGGCATTCCAATAAGAAACATCATGACGTTCTTCATCAGGAATATGTTCAATACCACGAACTTCAGCATTTAATTTTTCTTTGAATAATTTATCGAATTTATTTAATTCAGTAACAGTAGTTGTTCTGTATTCTTCATCAGAAAAGTCATTAGGGGTGTTATAGCCCACTTTTTCAATATCTTCAGAAAGTCTTGATGACATGGTGATGATTATAAGATTTATATCCTTTTGATAACGAAAAGGATTAAAATAACACTAGTTTGAACTAGAAAAGAAGTTTTGATATAATAATTAATTAGAATATTAGAATTAATATTAAAGAACAAAAAAAAAAAAGAAGAAGAGAAGAAGAACAAAGTCAAGATCTTCCTTTATATATATACTTAATCCATCCACAAAATTCGGTATCAATTAACAGTCGGTTAATTTTTTCCAAGATGCATAGTGGTTAAACCATCACTTCTTAATTTGGAACCATTTCCTTCTTCACCTAACGGCTTATCAGTATAAACTCCTATCAAATAATAAGAATTTGAAGTTAAGAACAAAATTTCATTCAAAAGCAATTATTCATCGATTTAGGTCCGCATGAAAATGGAAATTGCAGGACAAGGAGGAGGGGGGGAGGGGGGAGTTAAGGAGAAAGGATTTGTTTGAAAATCGTTTATTAGATTTGTAAGTATATATTTTTATATAATAACTATAAATTATAATCATTTAAATGAAAAAATTGTTAAACAAATCTGAATATCTTCTTTAATAACCTTCTTCATATTGGCACGGCGAGAACAGAAATTTTTTCTCTTTAGCAGTTGCAGGTAGCTGCAGACCTAGGGCAGAAAAAAGAACCGCGTCTCTTAAAACGGTGGTTATATCCCGAGGATCTAGATTTACTGTACTCGCAGGTGTTTCTGTTAATGTAATGAGGATGAGGATGGCACTTTTCTAAGTCAATTCATAATCTATTTTACAATTTGTTTATAATTGGATAATATAAAACTACTTTTCCTAATCTATATCTAGTAGTTTTAACTAAAACTACAATCCCCCACGGGTATCTCCATGAAAATCTACCACCCTGCATTTTTGCTTGGGGTATAATTCGTTATCTTGCACGTACCAAAGGTAAACCGACGGACGCAACCAAGCTATTAATGGTTCCCTTTAACGGGGCCTTCCTACGGGTAAGGCATACCTAATGCGAGGAGGTTATGCAAACTTCAACGGTTGACGATTCGGAGCAGGGCAGGTTACCAAAAGTGAACGAATGAAGGGGCAAAAAGTGATTGCAGAGGATTATCCAAGCGTTTAGGTTGGCATTCTAAGACAGCAGAAAATTTTAACACGGGTTTTAAACATCATCCGACGATGAGAGATGGTTTCATAAAAAGACGGGAAATTGCGGGCGGGCTTTCTCCGTTCAATGTTAATTAGGTTTCTCCGTGAATATCCGTGTATATTAACGTTGGTTATAAAGTTAAAAATAAATATAACATGATTTTGTAGGTCTGGGTTATACGAGTGAGTTCGTCGCTTGTGTCTTACACTCAAGTAGGAGGAACTCTTTGATCGGCTAAAATGTCGGTGGGCAAATTATCCGCGTTAGCTTAACTAGGTAACTAACTTAACGTTTAACTAGTGGAAATATGCTTATATATTGTTCAACTGTTACAGCTGTCAAGTCTACGGCGGACTAATAATCCTTATCGTTGATATTGCCATCCACTAATAACCTACTTTCTTATCAGTATTCCCCACACACACGGCACAAGATCTATACTTAATCTTTGCTTATCATTAACATTAATAGTTAGATTTATTGAATATCTGATAAGGTAAAGGTATGATAATGATTAAGCGCTTGTAGTTTATCCAATCAATAAAAAATTAATATTAATGTTTATTCGTATAAGCTATTAAGCTATATATTATATGGGTTGATAATGCAAGTAGGGTGGTATTTGTGCATAGCTAAGATAAGTGAGTAGTATGTGAGTACTATTTCTCCTCATGCCAAGATTTAAAGTAGTGGTCATTATCATTTCATGCTAAGTTGGTGTTAAGTATTGGCTTTGAACTAGTTATTCTTGGTATTAGTAGCGCATATTGTTAGGTGGTGAAAAAATGGGCTTACATTTTAGATTGTTGTTATTCCGGCGGAGTATACAATAATACAAAAACCTCAGCCGCATGCTTTGATGATCTAGAGCCTCTTCACGAGATTTATTTACCAAGGTTTTATAAGCTATATAATTAATTATGTCTGATTTAGATAGCTTAATTGAAAAATTAAATACATCTACAATAACTGAGAATGAAAATGAAGACATATTACTCGATCAATTAATTGAAAATGATAAACTAACCTATGAATCTCTTTTGGAATTGTTTAAAACTACTCCCAATGTTAAACATCAATTTGTTAATCGTTTAGAATCCAATTCAAAGGCTTTTAATAATCTTATAACAATTAGCGATAAACATTTGATAATTACAACTAAATTAGTACCAGAATTATCAGATAAAACCATCTTTTCTTTTCTAAACCAATCTCTTGAATTATTAAATAAAATTTATTATAAAGATTTCATTGCAAAGGTGGGAATTGCTGAAGCTGATACTACCATTATAGATAATAGTCAGTATTTATTAAAATTCATATCCTCTGTTATACTACATTATATAAAAGAAAACAAATCTTCACTAATAAATTTAGAAAATTTACTTCCAACAATTATCCTCTACTGTGATAGAAGATTTTTAGAATTAGCTCACATTTCTTCCCAGGTTGTGCTAATCCTTTCCAAATGTATTCAAATCAATCACGAACAAACAGAACAAATTTTATTATCAATTATTCAAGATTTCATTGACGAAGCAGATGTGGTTGATGATTCGAAAATAAGCTTCTTTATTATCTTTTCTTCAATTAGTCTTTTATTTCATATAAACAGCGATATTGCTGAACAAATTTTCACTTTGGATAGTATTCAATTAAAGAAATTCACTTCAGATCATCTTCAGTCCCATTACTTTGTAATCGCTGCACTAGAAGCACTTTCAAGTGCTTGTATTAGTAAAAAATGTAGAGCATTAGTAGCAGAAAATTTCTATCAATTAGTACAAACAGCATTTGAAAATTCAAATAATCAATCAGTTCAATTATTGGCAGCTTCTATTCTTGTTAAAACAAAAGCTAATTCTGAAACCAATCAAAAGGAGGATGTAGGATTATTAAATGAATTTTCAATAATATTTGAAGATACAATAGCTGAATTTGTTATAGAAGAAGAAAAAGAAGTTTCCACAACTACACCACTAGGTTCTTCCCAATTGAAAATTTCTAAATCTGATTATCAAATAGCCCTCGAAGGTCTAGCTTATACTTCTCTAATCACCATTGTAAAATCAAGAGTAATTACAAATGAAAATCTTATCAAAAACTTAATTGAATCTATAAAATCAACTACAAATCTTCATGAACATTCAGTTTGGATTTACTGTTCTTTATGTATTCTTGTAAATATTACTAATTATAACATCAAATTATCATCAGAACAAAAACGGTTGCGAGATTTAAAGAACTACGCAGGTAAAAGTAATTTAGAATCTGATGAAGAATCTGATACTATTGTTGATGAACGAAATAAAATTATATTAGATTCAGGAATAGTTGGAATAATTAGTAATAACTGCCCAAGATTTAGTAAATCAAGTAAAGAATCAGTAGCTACTTTATTAAGAAATTTAGTATCAAATACAAAACATAGATCAAAGTTTGTTCAACAAGGTGGATTAGCAGTATTAATTTATCTAATATTACCCGTTAGTACCGATTCTCACACTGCTGGGGTTACACCATCCACCATCAATACTGCTTCATCTGCTCTATCTAAAGCGTTAATATCTATAGATCCATCATTAGCATTTTCTTCTAAAATCTCACCATTAATTACCATTAAACCTCTTATAGAACAACTTCAAAATGATTTATCTGATATCCCTCTTCTCAATACGTTTGAATCATTATTAGCACTTACAAACATTGCATCAATAGATGATTCTTGTCGTAATCAAATCATCCGTCTAGGATGGGAAAAAATTGATACTTTAATGACAAATTCAAATACCTTAGTACAAAGAGCAAGTATAGAATTAATTTGTAACTTGGCAATGTCACCAATAGGGGCAGAGAAATTTCTTAATGGATCCAAACCATCTACCAGTAAATTAGAACTTTTAGCAGCTTTTACTGATAGTGAGGATAAACCAACATCCACAGCAGCAACTGGTGCCCTTGCTATACTATCAGAATGGGGAGAACCAGCAGTTGAAGTAATTGGTAATAATGAAAAATGTATGATACACATTATCAATTTATTAAGTGATTCTACTGATATTGATATTTGTATTAGAGCAATATCAGCAATTAGAAATATAATCGTAGGAGCAAAACAATATAATCAATTAAAGGTTATAGAATTTTGCAATAATCATCAAGTAGCTGATGTTATCAAACAAACGTTAAATAAAAATCGTAATAGTGATATAATATCACTCGGACTTGAAACTATAAAAGTATTGTTGGGTAAATAAAATTGCATTATTAAATAAATTAAAATATATATCCACTAGATCTAATCCCCGCTACCTCTTATAAATCTAAGAAATCTCCTTTTGATTTATAAACTTCATATTCAAAATCAGGTTGAAATTCTTGATAAAGAGATTCTGGATCACTAGTAGCATCAAAGGTAAACTTTGCATCCTCATCAGAAATAATTGCCTTCTTCTTTCCAGATGCTTCAGCAGCATCGACTAATAACTGAGCTTGACAAGTTCTTTCCATTAATGTAAACATATAAGCAGCTTCATCAACTGTATCACCAACTGTTAATAATCCATGATTTTGAAGAATAATAGCTTTATTAGTTGGTCCTAATGCTTTAGCAATTTTGAAGCCTTCTTCATCTTCAACTGCTACTCCACCAAAATCTTCATAAACACTATGACAATTATAAAAATTACATGCATCCTGATTAATCATATCTAATTTTTTACCAAATGCTGAATAAGCTTTACCATAAACAGAATGAGTATGACAGGCAGCATGAACATCTGGTCTTGCTTTATGAAGTGCTGAATGAATCATAAATCCTGCTTTATTAATAGCTCTTCTTGAACCACCAATAATATTACCATGCTCATCAACTTGAACCATATGCGAAGCTTTTAACATACTATAATGAACACCAAGTGGGTTAATCCAGAAAGTATCTGTATCAATAGGATCTCTAATTGATATATGACCTGCTGCTCCTTCAGTATAATCTTTTGAACCAAAAACTCGGAAAGCACCTGCCATATGTTCCAACATCCATTTCCGTTTTTCTAATAAACCCTTTTGATTATTGTCAAAAATAGGAATTTTATGAGGTACTTCACCAATAGTTATATTTTGAGCACCTTGATTATGAACTGAATAACCACGAATAGTAGAGTTAGTAGGTGCCATTGTTTAGAATTTTTATAAATTGAAAAAAAATCTTTTTTATATATTTATACAAAAATAATACTAGAAAATGGTATGAAAATTAACCATCATTCTCTTTATATATCTTATCTCAATATCTCGCTATGAATAACCCCGAAGAGACCTTCATATTGATATTCCGAATTAAGAAATGATATGACTTTCTCGAGGAGAAATTTACCTTAACAAATAGAGTTACATATGATTATAGAACGTTAACGGTACGGAAATAGCGAGAGTTGCTGGGTTAAGTGGGGGTTAGCGGTTATCAGCGATAAAGCAGGATAAGGAGGATAAGGAGGATAAAGCAGAGGCCTAACGGTTATCAGTAGGAGAGAGTTGATCAGCGTACTCTGTATCCTCGAAGTGTAGTTAAATCGTTAACGGGAGTAAGTGCATGCGAGGTGTAGGGGAAAACGGTTTAAGGGGGTTGAAAGGAGTAACATAGAGATATAAATATATAGACAGTAGTAAATAAAGTAAGCTAAACTATAAATTGAATATAAATATATCACATTGTACTATGATTGTAACCATTTCTAAATATCTTTAACAACTCTAACTTTACTTGACTTTAATCATTTAAGCGCGCCTTACGTCATTAATTGATAAGACTATTAACGTTATATCTTCTTATCCGCATGAAGATCTTTTTCTATTCAATCTTGAATGGAGTTGAAACGGCTAGATCGAGGAAGAGGGGTATAACACGGGCATTAATATTAAATTCCGTGTTAGAGATTTGACACAGGATCTGAATATCTCAGATTCTCCATATATTTCATTCTTATGCTATTAGTAGAACCATTAGGGTTCAATCTTATATCTAATTATGTAATAAGTAAATAATAATATTCTAATTGAGCAAATTTGCGGCTACGATATTTTTCACATCAAATCGAGAACATCTCATCGCCTGATAAACTTTACCTGCTTACTCTTCTCAGATTAATACTATGACTTCTCTAAGAAGAGTTGTAGTTACTGGTTTAGGTACCGTAAATCCTCTAGGCGTTGGTGTAAATACATCATGGAAAAATTTAATAGATGGAAAGTCTGGTATAGTAGCTTTAACTGATGAAAAGTATTCTTCATTACCAAGCAAGGTTGCTGGTAAGATACCAGCTGATGAATGGAACCCTCTAGATTGGATTGATGCTCCAACTGTTAAAAGAACTCCATTATTTGTTCAATATGGTCTTGCAGCTGCTAAGCAGGCACTTGATGATTCACAATGGCCTCCCAAAAACTCTGATCCTATCAATCTTAATAGAACTGGCGTTGCAATTGGTTCAAGTATAGGTGGATTAGAAGCATTTTATGAAAATGCTATTAACTTTCATACCTCTGGTTATAGAAAAGTATCCCCTTTATTTATCCCTAATCTTCTTAACAATATGGCTAGTGGTCATCTATCTATTACCTATGGTTTTAAGGGTCCTAATCATTCAGTATCAACTGCCTGTACTACTGGGGCACATGCAATTGGTGATGCTGGTAATTTTATTCGTTTAGGAATGGCTGATGTTATGGTAGCTGGATCAAGTGAAGCAGTTTTACATCCATTAAGTATAGCTGGGTTTTCAAGAGCAAGAAGTTTATCTACAAAGTACAATGATAACCCACAACAATCATCTCGTCCCTTTGATAAAGACAGAAATGGATTTGTAATGGGGGAAGGAAGTGCAGTTTTAATTCTAGAAGAATTAGAACATGCTTTAAATAGAAATGCAAATATATATGGTGAATTAATTGGATATGGAATGTCTGGTGATGCTAATCATATAACTGCTCCAGCAGAGAATGGCGAAGGAGCTTTTAAATCTATGGAAATGGCAATCAATAATGCAGGAATTAATCCCGATGAAATTGATTATATTAATGCTCATGCTACTAGTACTCCAATAGGTGATATAGCAGAGATATCAGCAATCAGAAGATTATTTGTAAATGAAAAGACTACTAGAGATTCATCTAAGATTAATGTATCATCCACAAAGGGCGCTACTGGCCATTTATTAGGAGCTGCTGGTTCATTAGAAGCTATCTTTACGATTCTAGCGATAAAGAATAATATCTTACCGCCTACACTCAATCTTGAAAGTCCTGATACTAACTTTAACTGTAATTATGTACCAAAAGCTTCTCAAGATAAAGAAATTACAACTGCTTTAACCAATAGTTTTGGATTTGGCGGTACAAACGCATCATTAATCTTTAAAAAATATACATGTAAATAGATAATTATGCCCATCACGCATAATGTAAATATATTACCATGAATAGAATTCTGGTAGAAAAGTATATAGAATATGTATTTATTAATAAACTATATAAATTTATAATTTCTTAGGCCGCTACTATATGTTATGGCTTATCCAACGTCTTCTATCTCAACATGTCAAGTTCAACATCAACAACCAAGAAATATGAACTAAACGAATTAGAAATATCAGATTTAAATTGTTCAGATATAAACATATCAGAAAGCGCGAAACTCCAGCGTTCAGCTAGTGTTAAATTATCTACAGAAAGACAGACCTTCAACCTTAATAGATCAAAAAGTATTCATAGTATTCAATATTCACTATCATCAACTCCAGCAATATCTATAAATGAAACTGAGGATTATACTGAAGAAGAAGATACCGATAGAGATAATTCAACAATTACATTAACAAATATATCACCAATAATCCAAGATGAAGAACCAGACGAAGAGCGTATAACAGAGGTACCCCCATCATATGAAGAAATTACAAGGAAAGACGGTATATATGGCACATCGTTCTCATCATTAACATTATCATCAGGCAGTGGATCCATTATATCACCTCGGAGTTCATCACAAGTTTCCCATATTCTAGGAATGAACTCCAATCAATTTAAAGGAAGAACAAGATCAGTTATAGAAGAGTCAATTATAGTATCAGACATGATAACAGGAAATAATTCCAATACAAGATTATGGACTAATCCAATAAATGATGATTCAGCATCACTATCATCGATTCATGGAGATCCCCAAAATGAAGAAATTAATAAATCAAAACTAGATGTAGAAAGCCAAACAACAAAAAATGGTAAATTAAGTGATTTTATATTTTGGGCAGTAAGCTGCTTTCTAATCATAGGAGCAGTTGGATTATCAGTGGCAGTAGGAATAGTCATTAATCGATAATCTACAAGAACATTTGAAGAAATTTAAGGGATTTATTGATAGATATAAAATAAATTTGATATATGAAGAAACAAACCGTTCATATGCCTCCGGCGGCCGGGCTCTGCCCGGACCCGTTGTTCCGAGCTTCGCTCGGAATTACTGTTTTCGCTATCCCCGCGGAGCGGGGCAACGGGTCCGGGCGGAGCCCGGCCGCCGGAGGCATTCCGCAATGTTTAAGCCTCACCTGGTGTATATGTCATGCTACTATCACCACGAAGTTGATTCTTTAAGTAAAATCAAAAGGCATTCAAAATGTCAAGTAAAATTCAAAAAACAATTGATAGAACTCAAGAAAAGTAAGTGATATTTTATTAGAGAGATCGATGTGGTGTATACTAACTTGTAGAATTGTTAATGGTCAATATTATGAAGCTCATCAAGCAGTAAGAACTATTGTCGCAAGGTATATTAGAACAAAAAATTATTCAGATGCAATTGAGGTTTTATTTTCTACTTCAAAACTTTTATTAGAAGCTAATCAACCTGGTAGTGCAAGTGACTTAATATCATATCTTGTTGAAACTTTGAAATTAGCAGAAATTCCAATTGATTCTACATTAAGAGCTAAAATTGTTCAATTAGTTAAGTTATTCAAGCCAGATGAACCTACATTAAAGGCAATTGCTCTAGAAATAATTGGTTGGACTATTAGTGTTGTTCCTAAGGATAGTGTTGTTACTACTGATAGTAATGCTGCTACTCCTGGTATTAATAGTTTACCCCATGGAGATCATGAACTTCACCATGTATTTGGTACTATTTTTGCATCAGCTAATGAAGCTTATGAAGCTGAAAAACATCTCCTTTTAGGTAATAGTGAATCTCCTGTAGTATTGGGAAATTTGTTATTTGAATGGTATACTGAAGATCCTGCTAAAGAAAACGCTGGTATTTATTTATCAAGAGGTGTTTTTGGTTATTTAGCTCTTGAAAATATTCGGGATTCAATTAAATTACAAAATACTTTTATAGATCAATTAATTACTAGAAATTCATTAAAAGAATTGGTAGATTATGAAAAATCAACCTTTTATGATGAACCAATTTACACATTTACTAACCAATCTTATTCATTTATTACATTTTTACAACTATTAATTATAACTAGTAGATCTAAAAACGCAGACATGTTTAATCGGTTAAGATTACGTTATAAAGCAACGTTAGACTCAATTCCAGCATTACAGTCATTATTAAATAGAATTGCTTTAATATATTTTAATATTCAACCACCAAGAAATACTAATATGTTACAAAATCTTATGGGTGGTTTATTTAATTAGAATAGATTTAATTTCATTATAAGTTAATATTGCGTTTGCTGACCGAGCTTTGCTCGTTCCCGGCATTGGCTCCGGTCCGCGGAGGTACATAGGCTATACATTTACAAGCTAGATCGTTATATAATATAGTGAGGGAGTTAGAGCATGAAGTAGTTAATTAGTGGATAAGAGACGGATAATGGTCAGTAACCAATATAGTACGTGGTCGCACAATGAGAGCTATGGTATTTGCAGATGTTGATTTCGAAGTTCTATAGTTTAAACTAGGCTTTAAGCAGTGTCCGGTGACAATAAATTTAATTTATGCTTACAAACAAGTTGACGTCGATATATTAATATCACGCTTGGCATAATTAGCGGCCCCAATGATACGAGCTTGAAGCGAAGAGTAAAGCTAACATTAACGATTATACATGTATATATTTTAGTTATAAATAAAACAAACACTTTACATACACATGATTACCTCTTCACCGATGACAAATCAATCGCTAAAGCAAGCTCTTTTCTATCGTGCCGTAACATCTCCTCTTTTGCTTCTTGATACCCCATCCATTTTCTCCTCCTTTTGTACTTCTCTGGCCAATCATCTTCTAACTTTTCAATTTCCATTTCAAAAAAGTGAAACTCGGTTCTTGGTGGTGGTTTCTTACCACCAGGTATAGAACCTTCAATAGTGCCCCAGGATTTAGGAGGTCTCTGATCTTCAATAACTCCGAGGAGTTTAGTTATTTTACCAATTGCACCTCCTTCTTCCCAAGTTTCTCGTGCTGCAGCATCTGCATAATCATTTTCATCTAATTCAATTCCACCTTTTGGTATTACCCAACATTCCGGTCTTGCTTCAGAACTAACAACAAGAATTTGAGTTTTATCATTACTTAAAACGATACTACCTGCTACAAGTCTTGCGCCAGTTTTATCAGAGTATTCTATATTGTATTAGTCTTGGTACTGATTTTTGAAGTATATACTTACTTTGATTTTCTCGCCCTTCGCGAGCTACCATCAACCTTTCAACTGGCATTGTTGATATAAAAGTCTTTTATTTACAGAACTAGGGAGCGAAAGTTTCAGCAGAAGAACTTTCGTTTTCTTGTTCAACAAATGAGCCAATTCCAAATCGGTTATCTCGCATGTGTACGGTTCTATGCATAGAAGAACCAGCCCCGTCCTGTAGAAGACATCGTGAAGCTGAGTAGGCAAGTGCCGCCTGAGTTAAATAGTGAGCAATAGTTTAGCTGTGTACCTACTTGAGCTCATAGAGAACAATAAATTTAGACAAGAAATGATGATTAAATAAAATACTTAAATATATAAAAATATAAATTACAAATAATTAATTAGGATGGTTGAGAGGTAATGGTGGAGGAGTGGATGGATGATTTGGAGGTAATGGAGGAACATGTTGGTGATTAGGTGGATGAATAGCAGGGGGTGTTGAGGTACCAGTATTACCAGAAAGAGTTGGAGGAGATGTATTATGACTTGCGGTAGTAGCTGCTGTGGTAGTACTACTACTAACATTTCCATCGGAGTTAGCTTTCTTTGCTGCTCCACGATTAAACCAACTGCGTTTTTGTTCAATAGGATGATGTTCTCCCGTAGCAGCAACTGTTGAATGAGCAGCTCCAGTAGTAAGAGATGATGCTGAATGAGAAGTAGCACCTGTAGCAACAGGCGCTGAATGAGCAGCAGGAGGAGCAGTAACTTTAGGATTTGTTTCTACTCTATTTGAATTACCATTTGCACCGCCTAGAGCAAACCATGAATGCTTTTGCTCAGCTGGAGGTTCACCATTCTTCTTTAAATTCTCCTCTCCTCTCTTCTTTAAAATTCGCTCGAGAATTGAAGCATTACGAGTATTAGATTTATAAATAGCTGCTACTATGTCACCTGCCACAGGAACAAGGCCCATTCCAGCATCAGCTAGAATATTTGTCATCATCTTAGACCGATCCCAATTGTCAAGACCACCATCAATTTTAGCACACAATCCCAAAACCTGCAAACCAAAATATAAATTAATTATAGTTCCGATTCTAAACCCAATCCGTTAGAAAACTTCTCGCGAAGCGAGAAACAACGGGTCCGGGCAGAGCCCGGCCGCCGGAGGCACCACCACATACACAGGAATTATCCCAATTATAGCAGCAAATCCACAGTTGAATCCGCAGAGATTGAAAACCAATTCAAGATAATAGGCTCTTCTTTTAACTGATTTCAATATTTGTAAATCATTTTTTGAAAGTCCCTTTGGAAGTTCTTTCTTAATCTTTGTTCGTTTAATATTACCCTTTTCATCTTGTTCTTCATGCTAAATTGTGTTGTTAGATTGGTTGCCTCCGGCGGCCGGGCTCTGCCCGGACCCGTTGTTCCTCGCGAAGCGAGGAATAAAAGGGGGTAGAATTTACGTACAATTAAATAGTATGGATCTTCGGCTCCAAAAGCATGTTCTAATTTTTTTCCAACGAGATGGCTAACAACTTTCGATGTCATTTTTTCTGTTGTCGATTAACACGATTGTTGTAATTGATAATTAAAACGAGATCGAAAATCTGTGAACAATCTTTGACAATGAGGTTAAGATCGTTTTAGTTAGTCGGTTGCAGTAACAACATGAAGATGAGCCTCATTAAGGCGGTAGATCTAATGATGGCGTTAAAGCAAGTAGCAATCTTGCTAAGCATGACAATCATACAAGATTAAGCTTTGAGATTAACTACTTATAATATTCTTTTAAGAGGTCGCAAGATTTAGGATTTATATACTATACACCGTCTGTTCTAAACAGATATAACCCTGTATAGTTATAATTTCTAAATTAACGCAGGTACTGTCTTATCTAATGCAGGGACGTTATCTATTGAAAATCAAAATAAATACTATTAACAAATAAATAAAATAAATAAAAAAAACATTATTTTTAATGTCTACAAAGCACAAACACCTTCTACAAATATAATAAAAAAGTTAAATCTACAAAATTATATAACATCTTTACATAAATAAATAATAATAAATATACTAGCAAATGTTCCAGTGTTAATCACTCATGTTTTTACCATCACTGCTGACGTTTGAGTTCTTTCTTGCTTCACTATGGTGACTGTAATTATTATTATTGTTGTTATTGTTACCATTACCATTACCATTACCATTGTTGTTTCCGTAATTAATAATTCCTCTACGATAAAGTTTGTAAACGGCCGGTGGTGTTGGTAAACCTGGTTCATTAATATATCTTGATTGCAGTGCTAAGATATAATCTCTTAATTCGGTATTTTCTTGTCTTAAATCAGCAATTGCTTTGTGAGCTTCTCTTAATTCATCAACTTTAGATTCTAAATCTCTAATATAAAGTTCTTTGCGTTGTCTAAAAGCTCTTTGGGCAGTTCTATTTTGAACTGCTCTTTTTGATTGTGACAATAATCGATTAGGTCTTGATCGACCTGAAGCATCTACATCTTCTGAACCTGGTGAAGTTGGTGATGGCGATGATAATGATGAAGTTTCTGATGGGTGTAGTGAGGCTGATTGGGATGGCGATTTTGGTACTTCTCCTCTTGTATTGCTAATTGTTGGTTGAGGTGATGATAAATTTTGATTAATTGATTGGAAACTATTATTATTTAATACTGTTGATTGTGGTGTTGCTATTTGATTATTTGCATTCATCGTAGCGTCTGAGTCTGAGGTCAATAATTGTGAGACTGGAGCTGATGAAATTCTATTCAATCCTTTTGTCAAAGTGGTAAGTCCGGGTAACCGATTATTATTATTTACTATTGAAGAATCAAGTCTAGGAATCTTTTTAGAAAAATCATTAGATGATTCAAAGTCTCTTTTTAAAGATTCTCCATGTAACAATGATCTTGAGGTTGCCCAAGATGGATATGATGGTTGATTAGTAGTCGATGGACTAGAAGAAATAGTAGTAGAGTTTTCCATAATTATTGTTATTAATAATGAGTAATCTTCTAATCAGTTAGTAATTTAATTATGAAAATTGATAATAAATTTTTTTTTTCCTCCCATCAATCTTTATTTATTCTTCTTTTCAAGGTGAATATTTGAAGTTTTCTGATTATATAAGAATCCTTAATTAGGTATAAGTCATAGAGAGGGAATAAGAAACCGCGGGGTTGACTTAAACACTTGGTTATAGCTGCGGTATTACGCGGATCCACATTTAGTACTCCATGTGAATGAAACCAAGCGGGTGAAGCCTCAGTTGTCCGCGGAGTATAGGGTAAGGGTATAGTCATTGCTATTAGGTAAAAAAATGCTTGAAAGTGGGTTTAAAGTGGGTTTGAAGTGGGTTTAAAGTGTGGGTTTAAAGTGCGTTTAAAGTGGTATCTTAATCTATTGTTTAACATAGAAGATTAATAATCATCATTGATTGTTGGTTTTTGTCGTATACAATGCTGTCAAGAGCGGAGGTGAAAAATTTATAAAATTATAATTTATCACCGCGCGTTTAATATAAAACTCCCTCTTCACTCTAACTAATTCTGATTTCATTTCCATAAGCTTGATGAATAAGCAAATCACTCTCCGTGAATCAGCCGAGGGGTATCTAAATGCTTAATGGTATCTCCTTAATCATCCTTACCCAATTATTATTACCTGGTCGGGGTTACAAATCCGTACGCCTTTGTACTGAAGACAGCATCAAACAACTGCTTTAACAAAAACCCGTTAAAGTACACATACATTAATAAATAATGAATAAGCATATGATCTATTTTGACTAATTAAGTATCAAAAATACTTGAACGTATTTTTGAGTAAATTAATTGTCGTATAGTTTATTTCATCTCGTATACTTTGTGTACTCTCTTCTCGTTCTCGTTTTTCAAAGCCGTACCTCCCCGTAACTTCAATCCCGACCATCGATCTTCGTATTATTCATCTCTTACAAATCTTTGTCAATCAAATATTCACACCTTGCTAAGAACTTTGTACCTCCTTTAATAAAATAACATTTACTTACAGTTCAAAGGATAATCAAAACTTGATGTCCAAGCGTTTTGCTTAAGTCACACTATATTTCTTAAAGTTTGGTTGGTTGTTTATCTGTTTATTAAATTGTCGATACAAATTGTTGGATACTTTAATGATAATAAAAAAAAAATATATTTCAAATCCAAAACTTATATTTCAAGTTCACACCCTCTATTAAAATACTTTTTCAACCTCTCACCCCACAGTGAATAATGTATGAAGTTAAAAAAATAAAAGAAAAGACCATTACCTAAATTAGTCAGGAATTATATAGCATGTTTTTCCCTTTCTTTTTCGATAATTATTGCGTTATTACGTAGAATGATATAATCTTAATTAAGCAGAAGTGGTTTCGCGGGTAATTTTAATTTTCCGGTTGATTCCTAGATCTGCAGATCGATTGCCTAATTCTTTTGTCCCATCATACCGCAGTTATCGGTGTACATTAAGGACTAAAGAAGTTCCTTTGGGTAGCTCGGTAAGGAGACACAGTGGAGTACCGTTATTTGTTATTTCGGGCGAGAATAATTCCATACCGAACATTGGACGAACAGTTACCAACGCCATGACCTTTTGAGATAACTACCGGATATTTTGTTTACACTATAGTTAGTGTAAATTATATATACCTTAAGGTTAATAGTATTATTTTACGGAGCAATCGATGCCCGCAATGAATTGAATTGTATTACCGTTAACTTAGTTTACGCACTGAGTAGTAGTTCAAAGTTACGATGACGTTAATTATAGTAACTAGTTTGGTTCGCAATCACATAATCGCCTTCTAAACATTAAACTGTGCCCGTTATCAAATTACCAAACAGTGCCTACATAAATGCGTTCCGATAGAAGATAACTATTCTTTACTCAAAACTAATTTTTAACCTCGATATCAGCCTACATTGGTCCCTAGCCCTGATCGGCTACTCTGCATCGTCGGACAAATATAAACTTTTCAAAGAATCTGGGGTATTCGGAGGGCCGATAGGTTGCTGTCAGTTATACATATTGAGTTAGTGATAGGTAGAAAATCGGCAATGTTGGATTTGCAGGTCATGGCCAAGATTCAACATGGAAGTAATAAACAATTTCATCATCATTTGAAATTCAATAGAAGAATGTAACATCTAGTGCAAGGGTAATGCTAGGAGCGAGCATCAATAGTTGAAAAGGGGCTTATACGATGCGATGACATCAACTAGTCATTTCACCCGACAACCTAGGCTTCAGGAATCAGCAGGCAGGCTAGGAACCAATGGCGGAACTAATATCGGTTAAACGTAATATTAATGAGTTAAGGTAGGCAGATCCGGTTATGTAAGCGTTTAATTGTTCATGATTAAGCAATCAGCGCGCAAGCGCGAGCGAGCGCTAGTGCTCTCTAGTAGTATATGTGTGTGCTTAACAAAACCAACCAGCAAAATCTAGCTAATTATTAATGCAGCCGCGGCACCCGCGATCAAAACAATCTGCAAAAGCTAATTAACTGATAAGGGTTTGGAATCAATTAACTGTCACATTTGAATCGAGTAATCGCGAACAGAATAAGTTTCATTTGGCTAGGTAAATAGAAGCCTACACACATACTAATATAATGAATACAATTGGCACTACCACACCTTGTAATAAACGGCAATGGAGAGATGATGAAGATATGATAATAAGTTCATATCCAAGCCCGTCACCAGAATGCAAAAAACGTGTTTTAAAGCCACTAGAGAGTTTTCTTCAAGGTAAGTAGAGTAGTTGTTTGACTTCCGGCGGCGGTGGATCCGTTATCCCGAATTTTTGTCCGGACTAACAAAACTCCTAGCGAATACATTAAAATTAATTAAACAAGCTCAATTAGATATGGCTAGAGGAAATATCAAACCAACGACAAGCAGTACTAGCGCGTCGTTGTCGCCTTGTGAGGACTGTGGAAGAAGTCTAGACAATTATATTGATGCTAGTGAATTCCAATGCATCCATTGTGGAAGATTAGTTTGTCAATATTGTTCCGTACAAAGGATTTTCAACAACAATGTCCTAGAATGTTTAGATTGTATTAGATAGTGTAAATTAATTTATTTATTTATGACCGTCGTCGTTCCCCTTAACAATTTCCTCGCTTTGCGAGGAACAACGGGTCCGGGCAGAGCCCGGCCACCGGAGGTACAAGAACGGAGGGGCAGTGCTTACGGAGTTTTAATATGCCATTTTACATAAGAATAACTAATTACCTAAATGGAGTTTGTTGATATTGTGGTAGTTGGCCGGTTGGGAATACCGATATTGTTTGTAGTTGTTCTAAACCTCCAAATGTTGGTTGATATTGAAGTGGTTGTTGTGATGTTATTATCATACTTTGTCTAAAGGGGTTGCTACCAGTTGTTTGAGAAGTAAGTTGGGGTTGAAGTTGGGGTTGAAGTTGGGGTTGGAGCTGAGGTTGGAGTTGGGGTTGGAGTTGGGGTTGGAGTTGGGGTTGGAGTTGGGGTTGGAGTTGGGGTTGGAGCTGAGGTTGAGGTTGAGGTTGGGCGTTGTTTTGCATTTGAAATGCAAATGGATTCGTACCAGTACGCTGTAATTGAACGGAGTTTGAAGGGGATATTGGGGTGTTGTTTGTAGTTATTGGATTGGCGTTATTTGTTGGTGCCTCTGGTAAGGTGTTTAATTTCGGTTTTGCAAATGGATTTGATGAATCTATAGTACCATTTGATAATTTTCTAAAAGGATTTGAACCAGTATTTGATCGTTGAAGTTGTGATTGGGGTTGTGATTGTAGTTGTGGTTGTGGTTGGATTTGTGATTGGATTGGTTGTTGAAATGCTCCTGTAAATTGTGTTTGTACATTGCCCCATGGATTACTTTGGTTTGTTTGTTGGTATGCTAATTGTTGGGGTTGAGCTTGTAATTGAGCTTGAGCTTGTGCTTGAGCTTGTAATTGAGCTTGTGCTTGAGCTTGAGCTTGTGCCTGAGCTTGAACTTGTGCTTGAGCTTGTGCTTGTGCTTGTGCTTGTGCTTGTGCTTGTGCTTGTGCCTGAGCTTGTGCTTGTAATTGGAGTTGCTGTTGCTGTTGCTGTTGTTGTTGTTGTTGTTGTTGTTGTTGTTGTTGTTGTTGTTGTTGTTGTTGTAACTGTAACTGCTGTTGCTGCTGTTGTAGTAATTGCTGCTGCTGCTGCTGCTGCTGCTGCTGTAATCCAAATGGATCATTCAATGATACACCATTTGATAACCCTAACAAATCCGGTTGCTGTTTAATTCCACTCACATCTCTTTGCAATCCACTACCTGCTCTTCCCTTCATCGATCCTCCTGTACCAGTACCCTTATCAGCACTCTTTCCCCCATCTCCACCCTCCTTTGCTTGCTTCTCTGCTAAATACTGCCTATGATTGATTTCAAAATCCGGATCCTTCAAATAATCCTCTAAAGATTGAGTTAAACTAGTTGGTGCATGTTTAATATTTGGAATATGAAGCTTGGTAGCATACTCTAAATGTTTAGCTACTTTTAAATAATCTACAACTTTAATTGTTTGCTGAGTAAACATTGTATAAATCTCTAATGCATGTTCAGCATCTATCTTGGACATTTCAAAATAATGTTCTAAAACATTTATAACCCCTTCATTTAATACTTGATACAATGATAATAAATCATGAACTAATAATCTAAATACTGTTAATGTAATATCATTATTAACTTCTTCTTCATGAAATCTACATTTTAATAACCCATCCACTTGAATTAATACACTTTCACATTCTCTTAACAACCCCTTTTCAACCGATAAATTATGTAATCTTCCATGTCCATTTTTATTTTGAAATCTAACATAATCTATCTTTGTCTTTTTAAATTGACTTGCCCTACAATGTAAATATTTGCCATATTTAACTAATCCAACTGCTTGTTGATTATTATTATTTATTGCTCCAATTTTCAACTCTAAAACTCTTGGATTCTTTCCTAAATAATCTAATGTTACATCTCTTGCTCCTTCTCTAATCATTAAATGAATTACTATTAATGATTTATATACAATTGTCCATGCTGAATCTCGAACTCTATTGCTAAGTGTTCTCATCACAATTTCAAAATCTCCCACATTGGAAAATGTTGATTGAAGAATTGGTTCAATATATTTAGCTTTGGGTGCTGCTAACTATTTGGTGTTAGTTTGGTGTGCCTCCGGCGGCCGGGCGCTGCCCGGACCCATTGCTCGCTTCGCTCGGCATTGTCGGTTTAGACTTACTTTCATCTTAGTAGCTCCCTAAATCAATTGTTAGTTCATTCCTTCTTGTATCTTGTCCGTCGCTTTAACCTATCTCTTCCGTTGCATCGATTCTTATACTTCTTCACTTTACTTACCTTAACTATCTTTTCATAACTCCCCGACATCTTTACTCCTCCTCTATTTTTATATCTTAATAGATTCTATTTCAATCCTGGAACACCAGATTCCCTGTTTATTTTAATTAAATTTCTAGCGTTTACGGTCGCCTTCTATCTTCTTATTTCTTACGAATTACTATGCTGTTTGTTGTTATTCTTTCTCCACTAATAGACTGAGATCCACCCAGCCATTGCCTTTTCTCTAGCTAAGGCTTAGCTGGTGTACGGCGGCTTTTGTCCGCTTTCGCAGGGCTATCATCCCACTTTACTCCATATGCTATTTTAATCTCCCAACGTCCCGGCACTAACTTAACTTTACTCCACATTAACTTGCATTTCTTTACTAACTCCAGATAACATCTTCAGTTGAAATTAAAGATTCTTTGTGCCTATTCAAATAAAATCACCACAATAATAAGGGGGTATAATTTAACAACAAGTATATTTAATTACATAGCTTAATGAATATTTTGGTTTGTTATAGAATATTTATACGTATAAATGTCTATATAGATAACATCGATCTCCAATATGACTATAATTTGAGCCTCTAGTACTATACTTTAATCCCTTCCAAAGTTCCTATATACACTACCAGAGGATCAAATAAGTTTGAACCCTATATATATCTAATTATATAATATACTACTTATTCTCCCCTAATAATTCCTCTTATACTATCAAATAACTGTATACAGTTGCTGAAATAACCTCCTATCCGCTCCACTGGACCCCTTAACTTACTAATGACGAACTTGCATCGTATAATTAGGTTATCTCAATGCAGGGGACAACCGTTTTAACGTTTAAAATCAACCACTAACTACTACTTATAGCTAACCTGAAAAGTCAACTATTAGTTTTACGAACCACCTCTTTGTCATAAAGGATATAGAATCTGTCATCGTTTTGTTGACTCTTTTTTACTATTATCAATTAACAAAGTTTATCAATGTCTTTAGGAAGATCAAGATCTGATAGTTCTACCGCTTTGTTACAAAATCTTGATGTTCATGATGTTGTAAATCCCAATCGGTCATTTATTTATATCCTTCTACTTACTGTTATAGTGGGTGGTTTACAGTTATCTTGGTGCACGGAATTTTCGAATGGTACTCCGTATCTTTTATCTCTTGGTATGTCCAAGACCTTAATGAGTCTTGTATGGATTGCCGGCCCTTTATCTGGTACTATTGGTCAGCCAGTTGTTGGTGTTATTAGTGATGAAGCAAGGTGGAAGTATGGTAGAAGACGTCCATTAATCATATTTGGTGCTCTGGCTACTATTGCTAGTTTATTATTGTTATCATGGTCAAAAGATATTATTAGATGGGTTAGTTGGGACAATTTAACAGACGAAGAATTAAAACATCGTACTATTCCCTTTGCTGCTGTATTTGTTTATGTATTGGACTTTTCAATCTCAGTAATTCAAGCTGCTTCAAGAGCTTATATTGTAGATAACGTACCTACTCACCAACAAAATGATGCAAATGCTTGGGCAGCAAGAATGACTGGTATTGGTAATATCATTGGATATGTTTTAGGATCCATTAACTTAGTAAGAGCTTTTCCATGGTTAGGTAATTCTCAATTCAAAGTATTAAGTGCATGGGCATGTATTGGACTTATAGTCACTGTAACTCCAGCAGTTATTTATGTAACAGAAAGAGATCCTAATACAGATCCAACTATTGTTTCCAAGCCACCTTCAAAACTTACTGGAATAAGTAAACTTAAACAAATTTATAATGATACTTATCAAGCAATTATTCATCTTTCTCCACAAACAAGAACTTTATGCAATGTACAATTCTTTGCTTGGATTGGATATTTCCCAATGTTATTTTATACCACAACTTATGTTGGAGATATTTATAGAAGAGAAATACTATCCCATAGAGATCCCAATTCTCCACCTTTAACTCAACATGAATTAGATGAATTATGGGAAGAAGGAACTCGAAAAGGTGCTTATGCACTAGTTATTTATTCAATTACATCATTGATTGGAAATTTCATACTTCCTTACATGGTTAGTGATAAATATTATAAAACCCACCAAATTACAGGAGATATAGATGATCCAGAAGAAGAATTAGCTAATCCAACTGCTTCATTATCAAAAAGAACTCTTCATTCTTATCTTGAAAAGTATCGTACTTCAGTAGCAAGAATGTGGACTGCTTCGCATATTCTCTTTGCACTCTGTATGTTTTCAACCTTTTGGGTTAAAACAACAACTCAAGCAACAGTATTAGTAGGATTTCTTGGAGTTTGCTGGGCGGTTGCACATTGGGCACCATTTACAATTATTTCAGAAGAAGTATCCCGTATAAAAGAAAAGAAAGCAAGAGCTAAATTATTAGGAACAGAAAATGATGGTCATCTCTATCATGCATATGAACATGAAGCAGGAATAGTTTTAGGAGTTCATAACGTATTTGTAGCAGCTCCCCAAATGATCTCATCGCTCATGAGTAGCATTCTTTTCAAATTCTTTGATACCGATGGATCTGGTGATAGTATCGGTTGGGTTTTCCGATTTGGTGGTCTCTTCACACTCATTGCAATTTATCTCTCTCTTTACATTAAAGAACCACAAGATTTAGATATTCAGGACGAACTAGACAATTAATTTTCTCATATTCCTCTTTCCTTTTGCCTCCGGCGGCCGGGCTCTGCCCGGACCCGTTGTTCCTCGCTTCGCGAGGAAGAATAAGGGTCGTACGATTACACTAGGATGCGATTGTATCGCGTACTTGTTAACTCTTCTCCTTCTCTTCTTGAAGTTGAGAGAAGAAACTATATTAGAGTGTTATGCTTCATGCTAGTAGATTGTGAGGTTAAAAAATGTGCTTATTTAATATATAAGAACAATATGTCCAATTCTGTACAAGTTCATACTTAAGGTTATGGGAAGAGGTGAGGGGCCGGTAAACTTCTGTATATTGAATGGAATTTAATCAAAATCAAAATGTAATGAAGTACATGATGTTAATCCGAATCCATGAAATAGTATATAAGACAACTATTAAACATAGCGATTGGAAATCGTAACATTAGTAAATATTCACGATCATTCTTGAGCACAACTTCCCGTAGCATTCGTCGTTCATATCAATAACAGCAATAATATTGCTAGATTAGAACTTTATCTATATAAGGCAATAAGTACTAGTTTTAAAATTTATTTAATCATATATACAGAGTTGATCGAACTTAGTATTGGGTATTAAATCTAGAAATTAAATCCAATCGTCGATATTACCGAAAGAATATGTACTTACACTCTTTCAAATAAAAATCAAATCTGGCCATCATAAAGAGTTAGTTAGTTTAATGAACGTACGTAAAAATTACCGCCGGGGCACCTTCCTCGCGTAGCGAGGAACAACGGGTCCGGGCAGCGCCCGGCCGCCGGAGGCATTTGGCCGTCGGACCCGTGTTAGGATCTACCCCATGTTTTTAACAGAGGATTTTATGCACGCATATCTCATCGGTTTTTTCTTTGGGGCTTATTTGCTTGTTGATCTGAAGAATGAAGCAAATCGTTCATAGTGGGGTTGTATTATATAAAAGGATGAAAATATCTTTCAATTGATAATCTAAATTCAAATTCAAATATCAATTTCATTTTCATTTTCGTTTTGTATTTATATTTATCATAATGCTTCGTTTAAAAGGAGTTCCTCTTAGAGGTTTGGGCTTATCAAGATCTATTACTACTGCTACATCTCAATTAGCTACCTTTAAAGTACCAGAGATTTTTAATGAACCAGTTAGAACTTATGAACCAGGTTCAAAAGATAGAATTGGTGTTTTAAATGCTTTAAATCGTTTGGGTACTAAAACAACTGATATTCCTTTAATTATTGGCGGTAAAGAAATCTTCACCAATGATACGTTTATTCAATCATCACCTTCAAATCATAGTAAAGTTTTAGCTAATGTTAGTTCAGCTTCAGAAAATCACGTAAATGATGCTATTAAATCCTCTTTGGATGCTAAGAAGAATTGGGAATCCACTCCTTGGGCTGATCGTGCTTCGATCTTTTTAAAGGCTGCAGAACTTATTGCTGGTAAATATCGTTATGATATTTTAGCTGCCACTATGCTTGGACAAGGTAAAAATATATATCAAGCAGAAATTGACTCTACTTGTGAATTGATTGACTTTTTAAGATTTAATGTCAAATATGCTGAAGAATTATATCAACAACAACCGGCAAGAACTTCTCCTGGTATTTGGAATAGAGCTGAATATCGTCCATTAGAAGGATTTGTTTATGCAGTTACACCATTTAATTTCACTGCAATTGCTGGTAATTTAGTAGGAGCTCCAGCTTTAATGGGTAATACTGTTGTATGGAAACCTTCAAATTCTTCTGTCTTATCAAATTATTTACTTTATAATATTTTCAAAGAAGCAGGTGTTCCAGATGGTGTTATTAACTTTATCCCTGGTGATCCAATAACAGTTACTCAACCAATTATCAGCCATCCAGATTTTGCTTCTTTACATTTCACCGGTTCAACCGATGTTTTTGTTAAATTATATCAATCAATAGCATCCAATCTCCCTGGTTATAAATCATATCCAAGAATTGTTGGTGAAACTGGTGGTAAAAATTTCCATGTCATTCATAACTCTGCCAATATTTCTCATGCTGTTAAATCTACTATCAGAGGTGCTTTTGAATATCAAGGGCAAAAATGCTCTGCTACTTCAAGAGCTTATGTACCAGAATCCATTTGGCCAGAATTCAAATCTGAATTAATTTCTGAAACCAATGTTCTTCTTAAAGAAGGTGCTGGAGATGCAACTCAACCAGCAGGATTCCATAAATTCATTGGTCCAGTTATTCATGAAGGTTCCTTTAATAAGTTATCCAATGCTATTAATGAAGCAAAGCAAGATTCCAATCTTGAATTATTAGTAGGTGGTAATGTTGATAAATCGATTGGATATTATGTTGAACCAACTATTTTTGTTACCAAAGATCCAAAGCATAATTATTTACAAAATGAATTCTTCGGTCCAGTTCTTACAGTTTACGTTTATCCAGATGCTGAATACGAACAAACTCTTGAATTAGTTGATTCCACTGGTAAATACGGTTTAACCGGTAGTATCTTTGCTCAAGATCGATCAGCAGTAATTGCAGCAACAGAAAAACTACGCAACTCAGCAGGTAATTTCTATATCAATGATAAATCAACCGGTGCTGTAGTAGGACAACAATGGTTTGGTGGATCTCGTAAATCGGGTACCAACGATAAAAGTGGTTCTGGTAACATTCTTTCAAGATTTGTATCCGTAAGAAACATTAAAGAAAATTTCGTTGAAGTTGATAATGTCCTATATCCATCCAACGCACAATAAAAGCTATATATATTAATTTATTATCATGTCCCCTCCAAGCCTCGTTTGCGCCTCCGGCGGCCGGGCTCTGCCCGGACCCGTTGTTCCGAGCTACGCTCGGAATTTCACGATGACCGTTAAATTAAATCTTATAAATACACCTCCCATCTCCGAGCGCAGCTCGGAACAACGGGTCCGGGCAGAGCCCGGCCGCCGGAGGCATGTATGTACGTTTTTGTAGGTTAAAGAATCTCTTCTGCAGTTAAATCAGGCTTAATACGAAATGGTTTGTTTCTCCATAGGATTTTGTGTCCTGACATTGCTATTAACCAGATTGGTAATGCAAGGAATTCTCTAAGAATCCACATTGGTAACCATGATGAAAAGAACGGTCTAAATTTTCGATTGTTGTATTCTGGTGAATAATATGGTGTCACAAAATATGGACTTGTACTATGTTCCATATTGGAATATTGTAAAAGATTATGGAAATTCCAGTAATCTGATAAACACCAGATTGCTATGTGAATGAAGAAGAAAATCCAACTAAATAATCGTGGTTGTTCTGTGCTAAAATACAATACAGAGAATGCAAAGCTTCCAAATATCCCACAGAGAATACTTTCTGTTGTTGGTTCTAACAAAGTTGCTGCTAATACCATATATCGACGTACTCTTAACCATCGTATCCTTCTCGAAAAATATCCTTCAAAATCAACATCTGCTAATGGTTGTACTACTGAATCTCCTGTAAGTGCTGTTCTACCACCATTTTTCCATAACGATTCTGCTATCATGTTATCTTCTGCTATATATTGTGCAAATACTCGTATACCATGTCCAGTTTGTTTATTAGTTGCTCTATCCAAATCAGATCTACGATATAAATTTGATTTTCCCATTACACATGGCGCAATTGCAACTGCATTAATTGCTGAATAAAATTTGGAATGGGCAGTTAACATAAACATTTCATCTAACTTTGATCCCCAGTTGTTTACCCAATTGGATTTAATTGACATACACATTGGTAAATGATGTACTAATTGAATATTTGATGATTTATAAAATGCATTCACTGATCTTGTTAATGTACCTGGTGATACCCATACATTTGAATCTACTACCCATATAATATCATACTTTGCTTGTTCATATCCTTGTGCAATGTTATTAATTTTAGGATTTGGTCCATAATTTCCTTCACCAATTAGAATTTTCGCATCAATTGATGGGAATTTCACCAATAACTTTTCTGCTACTTGGACAGCTGGATCTGATTCTGATGCAATACAAAATATAATTTCAAACTTTGGATAATTTTGTAAAAATGCTGATGTAAGGCATGAATCCATTTCTGTATCAATACCTTTTAATGGTCTTAAAATTGTTACTCCTTCATAATTAGATTGTGGTAATGTTGATGATGTGGTGATTTTTGTATATTTACGTTTTACAACAGTTAATCCTAATGAACATAAAAAGATGATTAGTGAATACCATATTAAACAGATGATTGCAAGTATCTTGGTAATTGTATAATGAGAATCAGCTGATGTTATTACATTCCGAATTGAATCTTCATAAGCAAATGCAAAGGTTATAGCGGTGAGAGGTGGTATTATTGCTAACAAAGATTTTAAAAGAAGATTCATTTTGGAGGTGATTGGGAGATGAGTGAATGGGTGAATATGTGGGTAAATGAGTGAATCAGGTGAATTAGGTGGATATGAGATATGGAATCAGGTAGATGAGATGAGGCAGTAGTTGCGTTAAGATGAATAAGTATGAATAAATTACACCACTCTATACAACTATATAACTATCTATGTGCAATTTGTACAATCTTTTTATAATAATTTTATACCTAGTTGCTTATATTCATTCTTCCTATAGATGGTCAAATATTATTCAAATCATAAATTGAAAAATTTCAAGTACTGGCTAAATTAATCCCGATTATTCCGATCAGAGTATGTAAATCAAATGTCAGAAAAAATTGAATCCTGCATAATTTTTCCTTGACGCGTAAAGACAAATGCACAGGAACGTGAAAAATAATCCGCGCGTTTTAGCGGAAGTTAACAGAAAGTGAAGGTGAAGATTAAGTTTATAAAGCTTTACGTATAAATAATATTAATAAATAATATTAATAAATAATATTAATAAATAAATAGTTAAATAAATAATGTGATATATAAGATACATAGTGAAACAAGAATAGAAGTAAAGATACGTCCTCATCCCATGTTTGTATCTTCATCTAAATCCATTTCATGCTGCCCACTATCCCTTTTCAAGCCAACTTTCGCAAATTCTTCACTATTCATATTCTTACCATATGTTTCTATATATCCATAAAATTTATTCATCTCCGACCTCATTAATAATGACCTACAAACCACTTCCTCATAAAATACCTCTGGTTGATCAAACAATCGTACAGATAAAACATTAACCATATTCTTATCAACCCAATTCCCAACTACTTCCAGGACTAAACCAGTTGAAAATGTATCTTTAAGATTATGAATTGGAGATTTCAATAGGGAGATATTACATAGTATTAATTTCTTAGGTTCACCTGGTGAGATTCTTAATACTTCTGAAACGACTGCTGAATCAGTTTTTGAATCATAGCCATTTGATCTACAGTAAAATCTAATTCTAGGCTGAGATCCAGGTTCTAGATTAAAAAGAGTAGTGTAATTATCAGCTATTGTACTAACAGTTGTTAAGAAGGACATATGTTAGGTATTTGGAGTAGGTGATTATATATTTTAATAATAGCCCATAGTTCGTTTAGTTGGATTTATTAATTAGGTTACGATGCAATCTAGTAGAGTATCGCGATACTGCTATATAGCGCCGTATTAATATAGAATTGCACCTTGAAGATCGGTGAAGTTAAATGAAACAGAAATAACAAAAATAGCAGATTTTAGAAAGATTTTTTAAGAGAAAATTATGTAACGTAAGATATATTTATTCTATTAGTTATATTATTCGATTAATTAATAAGCGTTTGAACTTACTACTACTTACGTATCATAATACTCGTCATTCGATTTCTAGCAAGTGAAAATTATTAGATCTAGCTCTTATTATATATACTTTATACTTCCAATGTATACTCCCAACGAATACTAATTATTATATTCATTATCATTTGAGGCTACTATCGATCAGTGAATATGATTCCACCCTCACCACACTAACCAGCTCCCTCTAATAATATCCGTTTAATTATCATCATCCTACTCCAACATCCACTCAGCAAACCCTTATGCAGGGCCTAAGCGGCTTACGATGAGCTACACTAGCCTCCAAAAAAAAATTTTCTTATCAGATCTACAATGCATACAATTTTTTTTTTATTATTAAAACAAAACTTGAAATTTTCATCTTTTGATCCCATCCATCACTATAACACAATATTAAATAAAATAAAATGAGAGTCACAGCTTGTCATTTTTGCTCTTCACCGGTTTACGTAAGTTTTTACAAGTGGTAGTAACTTACCGTATGGTTACTCACCTGCTCCCCTTCATTTACTAACCTTTTAGCCCGGTCATGGTATCATGTTTGTTCGTAATGATGCTAAAGAATTCAGATTTTGTCGTTCTAAATGTCACAAGAACTTCAAACTTAAAAGAAATCCTCGTAAACTCAAATGGACTAAGGCATTCCGTAAAGCAGCTGGCAAGGAAATGGTTGTTGATTCTACTTTAGCATTTAATGCTCGTAGACATGTTCCAGTTAGATATAATCGTGAACTTGTTGCAGAAACTTTACGTGCTATGAGTCGTGTTGAAGAGATTAGACAAAAGAGAGAAAGAGCATTTTATAAAAACAGAATGCGTGGTAATAAAGAAAGACAAAAGGAACAAGATAGAAAACTTGTTGAATCTAATCCAGAATTATTACGGCAAAGAGATGTTGAGCTTGCAAGACAAGCTGCTAAAGAAAGGGAAGATGAAGAAATGGATTATAGTGAAGAAGAACTTTCTGAAGAAGAAGAACAACAAGAAAAGGTTGCTATTATGGTCAAGAACAAAAAGAAGAGATCAAAGGTACAATCAGGAATGGATTTGGATTAAGAATATTTGCATGCATATAAAAAGTTTACTATATATTATTTGTTTGTGATTTTTTATAATTTATTAATAAAAGATTAGATATGATAAGCTGGGGAGGGTAGATAAGCGAAGGAATAGTGTAGTGTAGTTGGAGTGTTCTAATGACATCGACAACTACAATCTAAGAACATGAATGATACATAGGTAAGGGACGGCGGGTGATTAAACGTAACGCTATAGTAGTAGCGTGAGTAGATAGATAACTTATGTACCACAAGTGTAAATTGTAGGTCATCAAAAAGATATGCTCACCTTTTTAAGATTTAGATGGACAAAGTCGTACATCTTGTTCATCTCTTATATGAAACGTGTTAAATATACAACTGATGGCATTCCAAACGTATACAGCGTAAGTTGTTCTCTTTAACGCCTTCGATAGTTCATTTATAGTAATGTCTAGACGTAAGGTAGGGATGAACAATATAATGAATGATTCATGCAAAATAAGGTTTACTATAATGTTTCACGTCAATTTGAAACATTCAATTCATATGTATTATATAAAATTAAATTCGGAAAGTATATATAGATATATATATAATCGATGAATGCTATAAAATTTGATATTATTTAGCTATAACTGGTGATATATATATTACAAACAATAACCTATGGCAGCTATTAATCTTACGGAATTGCACAAGCCCGCTTCTGAATTCGTTTCTCAACATCGAGGGGAAGTGGGTGAAATACTTTCAGAAAATTCATCTCTTGCCCATATATTAACAGTAATTCCATTTATACTATTAATATCAATACTTATTATATACTTAAGGAAAAGCAATGGATCAATAGCACCACTCCCTCTAAACTTGGTTATGTCAAGATAAATGATATAGTATCATGATACTAGTAAAGAGTCGGTACTAAAAATTAATAAGCACAGACCAGCAAACAACATAATAGCTCAACAAATTAGCTCAAACCAGAAACTGAAGAAAGTTATACCAGGCGTTTCATATAAAGTTAAGTCTCATCCTACAACAATTAAAGTTGAGCATGGAATTCCACTTTTAGTACATTGCATCGAAGAGGTTTTTACGCAATCGGAAATATATAAGAAGTATAATCTTGGAGTGGTTAATTGGTTAACATTTATTGAAGTAAAGAATTCTTTCAAAAATAGAAAACCAAATTCATTTACAACCGACTGCTAAATCCAATCATATAAAATAGATATAAGAAGAGATATTGTATATAAAATAGAGCTTGTATGATTGAAGTTGTTGATGATATGGAAGATTGTTAATTCCTCGCTTCGCGAGGAACAGCGGGTCCGGGCAGAGCCCGGCCGCCAGAGGCAGAAGTGAGAAGGATGAGATATGCTTTTACGTATTATATATATGTATGTAAAAATGTCTAATGAGCACCTGGAACATGAGCACCAACTACTTTACCATTGGCAACACCAGAATTTGGTGTCCAACCTCCTACAGAAACAGAGCCAACTTCTTCATTGAACTTACGAATACGTGCTTCCATTTCAGGACGGAAATTTCTAATAAGACCTTGAATTGGCCATGCAGCAGCATCACCCAAAGCACAAATTGTATGACCTTCAATTTCTTTTGTAAGTTCATATAACATATCAATTTCACGTTCTCTCGCTTGTCCAGTATTAAATCTATCCATTGCTTTAAGTAACCAAGTGGTACCTTCACGACATGGAGTACATTGACCACATGATTCGTGTTTGTAGAAGTATGAGAATCTTTGAATAGCACGGACAATATCAGTTGATTTATCCATTACAATGACAGCAGCAGTTCCTAAACCTGATTGAACATCTTTAAGAGCATCGAAATCCATCAATACATCATTACAAACATCTTTGGTTAAAACTGGAACAGAACATCCACCAGGAATAACACCAAGTAAATTATCCCAACCACCTCTTACACCACCACAATGTTTTTCAAGTAATTCACGAAGAGGAATAGACATTTCTTCTTCAACAGTACATGGTTCATTAACATGACCAGAGATACAGAATAATTTAGTACCTTGATTTCTTTCTCTACCGAAACCAGCAAACCATTCCCCTCCTCTTCTACAGATAGTTGGAGCTACAGCTACAGTTTCAACATTTGTTACAGTTGTTGGTCTACCAAATAAACCAACACCAGCTGGAAATGGAGGCTTAAGACGTGGTTTACCAGCTTTACCTTCTAAAGATTCAATTAAAGATGTTTCTTCACCACAAACATATGCACCCATACCTCTATGAATATAAACATCAAAATCATAACCGGATCCACAAGCATTTTTACCAAGTAAACCATCAGCATATGCTTCATTAATAGCAGTTTGAAGAGTTGCTGCTTCATTATAGAATTCTCCTCTAATATAAATATAAGCAGCAGTAGCATTCATTGCTCTACCAGCTATTAAACAACCTTCAACAAGTTTATGAGGATCCTTTCTCATAATTTCTCTATCTTTACAAGTACCTGGTTCACCTTCATCAGCATTAACAACAAGGTAACGTGGACCAGGATTTTTATCCCATCCTGGAGGATTCATAAATGACCATTTAAGACCGGATGGGAATCCAGCACCACCACGACCTCTTAATCCAGACTTTTTAATTTCGTCAATAATCCAATCATGACCTTTTAAAATAATTTCTTTAGTTTTATGCCAATCACCCATTCTCTTAGCAGACTTAAGATCATGTCCATAAGTTCCATAGACATTTTGAAAAATACGATCTTGATCTTTTAAACCTCCATACTGCCTTGGGGTAGAATGTGAAGTTGAAAATAAACGAGATGTGAGAGTTGATGTGGTTTTAACAGTTAAACCAGAGGAGGATAATTTTGATGGAATTTTAGATAACATTATGATATGATACTATCAAATTGAATTGATAGGGGTGTTGATTAGATGTGAATGATAGCTGAAAGTAAACGTTGAATAAAATGAGTTGTAAAAGTTGTTGGTTGAAAATAATAATAAAATAGAGATTTTTTTTTTTAAAACTTCTGTGAAAAGAATTAATAGAAGTTGGTTGGTAAACTTCCTACTAATCAATTATCTTTGCTTTATTATATCAATCAATTAATAGAGACACAGAATTTATTTCATGTGTTTAGGAACATCAACTTCTCTTCTCTTAATAGTTTTTAGCCAATCAGCAAAAGGTCTTTTTTCAGCGATTGAAATTTGATACTATTTGCTGCCTAACCCTAATATACGGCTTGGAGGGGAGTTTAGGTGGTTGGAGGTGGGAGTTGGGAGTTTGACGGTTATGCATGAAAGTAGTGGTGCGGATGTTAGCGGGAGTGGGAGTAGTGGGAGGAGGAGTAGTGGGAGGAGGAGTAGTGGGAGTAGTGGGTGGGAGTAGGGGGAGTAGTGGGAGGAGTAGTGGGAGTTCGAGAGAATAAGGAAGGTACTGTAAACAAGCACAGTTATAAATAGGTTATTCAATTTATATCCAATAATTGATACTATAATTGTTTAGAATTAATGAATTATATATATCTATTATAACGTCTGGATGTGATATACCGAATAGCTTTATGAGAAGTTTGTAATGTGCTATAGTTCTTCGTGACATCGTGATGAGTTCTCAGCATCGCATTCCTGAGCCCAGCTTCTGTATATATAAATTTGTAATAACAATATATAACAATAAATAATAATAAATAATAATATACTACCTTCCCTTTAATATCTCAACTATCTTCTCAGCTCTTTCAACTTCCTCGTTTAAACTCATGTTATAAATATGAAGTTCAGATAACCTTTCATGAGTATTTACCTCATGAGAAGTAGAAAACTTTCTATAACATAATACGCAAGCATTTCTCTCTAAATCAGCAAATGATTTTTGTTGAAATTCCATACTAGGTCTTAGCTGATTACTAGCTCTTTTCCATTGAGTTAGCAACTGTTTATTCATATTAGAAGCGAGCGAGGAATTATCACGCTTTCGTTTTCTCTTTTTCAAATCAGAATCATTTGATTGTTTGTGTTCGGTGTATTGAATGTGTTCATCATTGTTACCATTATCATCATTATCATCATGGTTATCCACTTTGTTCTCCAATTTTTGATGTTCTGGGTATTCACAAATATAAATTGATTCATCCCAATACATCATCGATTGACCTAATAATGATCGAAAGAATCCTGTACTACCATCTGTATTCACTGGTTGAAATACACCTAAATGAATAGCATTAGGATCACCCAAAATATACCCAGGTTCCTTCTTCTTATATCGATTTATAATATCAATAACTCTTTGTGCAATTGAATCAGAATCAAATTCTATAAATGCAAAACCAGTTGGCTCATTTTCACCATCTACAGTATATTTATCTTTCCATCGTAAGAATAATGCACGTTTTGGTTTATAAGGTAGTTGAATTTGATTAAATCCATTGATTAAATCCTGGCCATTTTTAATATCTTGTGAAATAGTTCTAAATAATATATAAGGAGAGGCTGTAGTACCGATATCATTTAATCCATTGTTTAACGGGATATCTTGTTTGTTGGTTTCTTTGTTAGAATTTTTATTTCCCCCTTCTTTACGTTTATCATCTAAATATTCATTATCATTATCATTATCATTATTATCTTCATCATAACTTCGTAAATTCCTCTCTCGATAAGTAGATTTGATAAAAGTATTGTTCTCATTCCAACCTTTTTTGAAATTTATTGAATTATATTTGTTAGGTCTTTGAGATCTTTGATAAGGTCTCATGGTCCTGAGTTCATATTATAATGTAGAATGTAATGGTACGGGATTTAGGTCTTAAGTTCCTATGCAGGGACGATAATGGGTTAGGAGTGAATCAATATCAAGCTCATCATGAGAATGAGCGATAGCGATAAACACCTTTACGATAGTTCTTTAATAATTATATAAATAATAATATATATTAATATATACTAATATATAATAGCATATCACAAGATTATATTATAACGTACTTAGACGTTTAAATCCACAACAATACAATAAATAAATGTACACCTACAGTGTCATACACCATGTTATCACGCTTGATTTGGTGATATGATACAAAACAAACAGGTTCCGGTTCTCACCAGCAATACCACTACAGTAAAATACTCTACCATTTTTAATACCACTTGCCCCTTAAGCAAGAATAGTTACTCCTTGACCTTCTGGTTCTTCTCCATTTAAATATTGTTCTAAATCTTCAGGTTCAAAAATAACTTCAATAGTTAAACTACAACTTGGACATGTTGCAATATTGGTGGAGCCATCTAGTAAATCATCGATATTAACTTCAAATCTATCACCACAGGGGCAAGGATAGTGGAAAAGTTGAGTTATTGGATCATAAATAAAATCTTCGATTTCAACAGAGTCATAAACAGCCATTTTGTGAAGTGATGCGATAAATTTTTTGTTTTACTTTTACTTTTTTATGCTTCTTCTTGTTATTGTTTTTGATTTAAATAGTTTTCAAATGAAAAGGATAATTTTTAATGAAATTAACTTGAATTTCAATTATGAATCAAATGGTGAGGAGAGCTTATTAAATTATAAATTAGTTCCTAACCCTGGTTGAATTTTTTTTTTCACTTTTTATGCAAAAATTAACGGTTAAGCGATGAAGGTTAAGAGATGGGGGAGGAGACGGGAAGATGAAGTTGGGTAGTATAGCAGTAAGCAAGTACAACTCAGAAGAGATTGGATTACAACATAACAGCTAGATTTTAAATAAAATAAAATAAAATAAAATAAAATAAAATAACAATATATAACAATTAATAAAAATAATATATAACAATAAAATAATAAAACACTCATAAAACCTTCCATACCATTACCCTTAAAATCCTGATGCTAATATCGAATCAGCTGGTTCAAATTCTGATAATAAATATCTAGCATATGCTGATGATCTATTATTATTACTATTAGCAGTAGTTGTTGTATCACCATTAGTAACCTGTGTTGTTCCTTCTTGATTCCCATTAGGTCGTTCATTTAATGGTACCATTATAGGTCCAAGTGGTGTGAATGACCATTGATCAAACGCTTCATCAATATCCATGTCATTAAGACTAAAGAATGGATGTTGTTGTAATGGTTGAGAAAGTTGATGTTGAAGAGGTTCTAGTAATGGGCTAGCACCACCAAGAGGAGTATTTCCATATGATAATAATGAAGGTGGCATTGGAAGGAATGTTTGTGCAATTGCTGTTGTTGCTGGAGACATAGTGGGAGGAACTGATACTTGTCTTGGAGTTGGAATTTGTGATCTTGATTCAATAATTGATGGATTACGATTGTTTTGTTGATTTGCTGTAGTCGTTGTTTGCTGCTCACCTTCTGGTGGTGCTTCAGTTTGTGTTTGTCCTTCTTGAATTGTTGGAGCAGAATTAGTTTTAATTTGTGGTTGCCAGCCAGTGAAAACTGAAGTATTCATTTGCATAAGTATAGAATGATATCTTTTCGCTGATAAATCATATGAACTATAATGAGATAATATATTTAAACAACTTGATATTGCCCATGATATAGCTTCTTCTAATGGACTATTTGTTACTCTACATTGAAATGCATCTAATAATATTATTGTTCCGCATGTAAATACTGCATAGACAACTAATGGTGATCTCCATGGATGCCATCCTTCATAAAACATTGATGTAACTATACGAATTGTTGCAACACTACCTTGTACACAAGCTATTGCAAGTGCTTCAAATGTTCTTAATGCATCATCTAAATGAGTATTCTTTAATTGTGCTTTCTTTGCAACGGTATAAAATAAAAATGGTCTTGTTAATAAAACAATTCCATGTAAATACATAACATTAACAACAACAAGAATCTTTTGTGATTGTTCATCATTTGCCTTTGCTGATTGAACTGATTCAAATGATGTTGACCATTCTTTTAACTTTGCAATTAACTTTTGTGCTGTACGACTATAGATACTATCAGATTCATAAATATCATGATGAATATTACCCAAGATTTCACATAATCTAACAAAATAAGGATAAATGGGGGAATAATTACCTTGTACTATTGCATTTCCTCCTGTACTACTTGCATCACTTGCATCATCATAAATACTTTCTGGTAATCTATTATCAATCATTGTTGGTCTACCAAGAAAGATACTTTTTATTCTATCTTGAACATATAAAGTTTGCCATAATCTATGACGATGTTGTTGAATATCTAATGGGAAACTACGACTAGCCCATTGGTGACCTAAACCTAACGCTTGTCCATACCTAATTGCTTTACCAAGTTGAATCCATGAACTATTTCTTCTACAAGTTAATTCATAATAAAACGAACTTAAAAGATATGCTTCAACAACCCAAGTTTCACCTATATCAACAACAGATTCATCAAGAAAACATAATGCACTATTAAAAAATACAGTAGATGGGATTTTAGCTTCCAATGGATCATTAGTTGAAGTATCAGCTGGTTCAGTATCTAGTAAAGTATGGAATAAAGAACCCAGTGCAAATACTAAATGTAAAACACATAATGAAGAAGATTTTGATGAAATTGGATTTCTATAAACAGCAGCTACATCAGAATAAAACTTTTGTGAATCTAAAACATAAAATAATCCATGAATATTTGATTCAAACAAATCAATTAATTTATTTGCCAATTCTTTAGACGGTAATTGAATAGGAATATTAGCAGGTTTTGGTTGAGGTCCTTCAACCATATTAAATCGTTCTGGATCTTCAGTAAATGCCGAAGTACCAAGTATTTGACTAAATAATACTCTTACTTGTTCTAATAAAGATAATGTACAACTTTCCCCAACAAAATGAAGTCTACCATCATTACTTCTTAACATACGAGAAGATTCTTTTCCATCAGGGCGAGGATCAATCCGATAATTTCTATCCCCAGCAATACTATTTCTAGTAGATTTACGACCATTTATAGGAGCAACGCCATTTTCATTTGGTGATGGTTGTAAAACAGGGCGAGTTAATTGTTTTGGTGGTTGTTGTTTATTTTCATTCTTTGGACTGGTAATAGTATTTACTGGTGAAATAGGATTAGTTGGTGAATGATGATGGTCACCTATATACATACATTCCAAACCACGTTCTTTACAAAGAAGACAAGGTTGTTCTCCATTACACTTTTTCTTTCTCTTTTTACAATTAAAACAAGCAATAGCAGTACGTTTACGTTTTTCAGGATCAACTCTTCGAACTCTTTTACGAGGTTCATTAGGTTGTTTGATTTGATGTTTTTGAGGGTGATGTGGTTGTGGTGGTTGAGGTTGTGATGGTTGTGGATGTGATGGTTGCGACTGTGATTGTGGTGGTTGTGGTTGAGGATGATTTTGTTGTACTCCTGATTGCATTGATAATTGAATCGGTTGTTGGGACGGTAAAGGTTGAATACTATTAGGAGTCATGACACTATTAGGAGAACCATTATTAGATGGAGTTATAAATCTATCAATATCAGTTGATGGAGTAACAATACTTTTCACACTAGCAGGACTATTAGTATTTTCAAATCTTGTAGTTGAAAGAGGTGCTTGACCAGGGATAATATTACCATTAGGAGAAGTAATTATATTAGGACTATGGTGAAGTTGATTTGGAGAAGCACCAGAATGAGATGAATCTGGTTGAATTCCTAAAGATTGATGTGGATTCATCATTAAAGATAGAAGAGAGTGAGATAGAAAGTAGAAAAACTATTTTTTAAATATTAAACGTTTCTGAAACGTCAAAAAAAAAATTGAAAATAAAACTTAACTAATAGATAGTCATTAGTAAAAACAGTAGTAATACAAAAAGTACAGTTAAGATTTTTTGTTTATTTGTCTCAACTAAGATATGCGTGTAATATTCCTTTCTTCTTGTAATATTGATTTTAAAATTCTATTTAAAAAGTTACAATTTCCATCTACTTTCAAGTACCTTTCTTCAAATTTAACTTATAATTTAAATTTTTTATAAGCTTGGATGAGCGAGATGTGGAGTAATAATCGAATGAAATGTGGGTAAATTGTAAAAAAGCTTGGGTTAGGAATTTACGTCAGGAAGTGCAAAGTAATTAGGACCGGGGATGGTTGGGAGAAAAGGAAAAGGTGGAGAACATGAACAAGCGATGGTAACGTGAGGGGTAAATTAGGAAGTGAGTTAGATGATCAAGGAAGAAAGGAATGCATGAAGCTGTAGAAGAGGAAGCATGGTAGGGGGGGAGTGATGAGGAAGAGTGACGAGAAGAGTGATGAGAAGAGTGATGAGGAAGACTAACGAGGAAGAGTAACGAAAGAGAAGTATCTATTAATATCTAGCATATTATAGGAGGTTGTTAGAAAGTTATACTGTATCCATCACGATCGGATCATCATTTTCTAAACCATCCTCGTTTATCTATAAATATAATCTTTCTAGTAACATTACTATAAGTAGCTATAGAGAAAGTTCTTATTTTAATAAATACGTCATTAATACATCAAATTATATTCCTTTTAAACTTAAATTAAAGAAAAACTTTTCCTTAGCGAAAAGTAAGACATATTGTACGCTCCATGCACGTGAAGGAACCGCAAATAGATCAAAGGTAAATCAAATCAATTCCAAAGTAAAGTACAAAGAATCGTCACCAGTTCAATCTCAAACCAACCATTTAAACTATAACAGCTCCATTCCAAATATTGACAAACAACACCTACCTACTCTCTTTCATCGTATGTTAACGTAACTATAACTTAAACTTAATAGGAAACTTACCATAGAATGCAAATGACTTCTTAACTATATACGTTGGTAAATACCATTTCAGAAATATCGTGATCAATAAAGCTCGATATTCAACAATACATTCATACCAATAATAAGCTATACCTACAATAACTATCATCAAATAAGCTTTCTCCTCTATCCATCTATATCCTGTATGATCGCTCCATACTATCACCCTCCCCGCTATACAATTATTTTAATAATTTATTCATCGTAAATAGCTACAGAATGTTATATAAATGGAAATCTATTAAACTCTTAAAAATGACCTTTAACATTATGAAGAGCTTCGAGTTCACTTTCCTTTTTTGAAAGAATATCAGTTCTCTTTTGAATTTCAACAGCTGCTTCTTCATCAGTTGCAAGACTAATGTTATAAAGAAGTTCAAAACTAGCATTGCGCTTCTTAGCTTCATCTCCTGCATCAGTAAATTCAACTACAAGACCTTCTTTAACTGCAAATACTGAATCATTCTTAACATATTCATCTCTACTATCATAAATTTGAGTAATAAGTGGATGATAACCAGCTTTGGTTACTCTCCAATGAATATGAGATGGTCTATTTGGATGTCTATCCATTAATTGTAATAAATCACCAGCTGGTCCATCATAAGGAATTGGATAACTAGTTGGACGAAGACAAATATAATCGTAATGTCCATTTTCATCAGATGTAAAAGTACCTCTTAAATTATATTCTGGTTGTTCTGGATCTTGTTGTTCATATAATCCATTTGGAGCAGTATGCCATACTTCAAGTTCAGCTCCTGCAAGTGGTTTACCCTTGGAATCAGTAACAGTACCGTGAACCCAAGCTAATTCACCACCAACATCCTTTTGAATAATTGAACCACCATTTGGATATTTTGGAGAACCAGCTCTGTAAAATGGACCAATAATAGCAGTTTCAGTAAGTTTACCAGCTGATCCAACTTCATTAGTGATTGAATCAACTAAAGATTCAAGACCAAGAACATCAGAGACAAGAATACCTTCATCTCGTTTATCATCAGACATTTGACCAATTTTATTGATAAATGCAACACCAGCCATCCATTCTTCAACAGTGATACAATTTTCTCTAGTGAAATCATGAATATGTTGAATAAGTGATCCCAAAATACGACGCATTTTAGGGGTGGTCTTTGGGCCCATAGCAGCAATAACGTGGTCGGTAAAAGCTTGATCCATTATGATTGTTATGTATATTTAATGCAAATTAGTGTTGAGTTGTGTTTATTTCTTTTAATAAATGATAAAACAAGTTGATCATTATGATATTAAAACGAGATTTGCTAACAAGAGAATTTTTACTTCTTTATATACTATATTTTTCATGATTTCTTTTTGCCTTTTCCTTCTCCGAAATATATTGGGGAAATGTGGGGAGAAGATTAAAAACGTACTGGGCCTTATTGGAAGAAAGTTTAATATTGTAATAAGCGGGATATTGATGTCGGGTAGCTGTCAGAGGGTGATTTTGAGGTACAAGTGGAGAATTCGCGGGGGATAAAAGTGGTGTAGATGATTAAGTTTTAAGAAAATGGTCTGATAAAAAGGTTTACTTATAAGTAGGAAAGAGCTGATAAAAGCAATTGAATAATAGCAAAAAATTAATGTAAATATCGTGAAGGTTGAAGAGAGTTAAATAACCTCGTTAAAGTAATATATTATAGTATAGTGCATATCTAGTTATATAATGATTTTAAATAAACGTATTCTGTTGGAGAACCATAATTTAGAGAGTTTCTCCACATATTCGAGTTATAATCTTAACTTACCCTTGCTTTAAACTTGAGAATAACGTTAATAAAAGGACTAGTATCCGTTACGCGATGTCAACCCAATCTTGACTAATTTAGTATGGATCTTTAAATCATGTCACTCTGAGTCCATCGCTCATGTCAACTTTCAAAACAGGAATGGCGGTTAGCCCCACCCTAATCTATATAATCTTTGATCCGAGTATGAACTCTTCTAACGAACAATTTAATCTAACATTCGGATCGATTTCCGAGCTCTTGCGATCTGCAGTTTGCTTAACCGTTACTCCGTTGAGACGGTAAAACATATCTCCGGATATCAACAACAACCCGCTAAGTAACCATTATACCCACCAATTTAAACATAGAAATTAGCAACAACTTTAATTAATTAACTTAATAACTAATTTCTCACCTGATATTTGAATCCTTACTTCAAGTTTCACCTGATTTTTTTATGGCACCGGCTGTATAATCCACCTCTATATTGACATCTAACCGCCTACCCCTGACACTTATCCGTCAGACGGTCGCTTAGATGTTTATGCATGTCTAATAGTTGTCGGAAAATTTTACTCTCTCCCCATGTAACTCTATTTCCAAATTCATCGCATTGCATTAATGATCCCGAAATATTTTCCCGTTGAGGTGGGGTAATCCGTGTCTCTCTGAGACCCGATGAGCGTGGGTAGGAAATCTTCCATCCGACAGCCCAGTTAAAAGAAATCACGAGATATTGATGACATAGATGATTATCAATTGGTTAAACAATAATCCTATGATTAGCTGCTAACAACGGGTCTGGGCCGACGGGTGAACTATCCGACAGTATTATCAGATTTGATTTTAACACATATCCCTTGAATAAATATATAGAGTAGTCTGGCAATCTCGGCAAATATCAATCAGCACTAAAGTATCAAGTACTGACCGATCCGCTATGCTGGGAATGAATTCTTCTGGCCTTTCCTTTTTCCTTGATCCATTCAGTATGAAACTTTGAATACTAATCAACATAAAATTTCATTCATAACTATACCTATTTACCTATTCCTAACCACAATCTAAGATCTGGCTGATTGCGCATGCAACTTTAAATCTTTCCATTACTGGCGATAGCATATGGATCGAGACTTGACGTAACAATAATTAGGTATGCGTTTATAATCAGTATTCCTTCTAGGACATTATTGTCAAAATTCCCCTAAGCTGTTAACCGTTACTTCTTTTGCTGGATACAAATGAAGATATCACTCTGCTATAATCTGAGTTAGTCAATGGTCCACTCAAGCTGCAAAGGGGTAGAAGGTGGCCGCCGGAGAAGAAGGAAAGAGGGTGAGCAAAGAGAAGGTATAACTTAAGTAAATTTTATTAAATTATATAAAAACGAAAGTTAAAATTAAATTCAATAAAGAAGTAGGGATTTGTTAAGGATATCTAGTTCTCCCTGTCAGAATTACATTAAAAGTAGCGACAGTGAAGGAATACATAAACACGTATCTACCGTAATAAACTGCAAATAAAGTTAATCGTGCTTCATTATACTACAGTAACTTGCTTGGCTGTTTTGCTGATTGTATACGCTTAAATATATAATTATTCTATATAAATAGGAAAAAAAACTTAAAAAAAGGGCCGAGCAGGGAATTGAACCCTGGACCACTCGCATGTTGCGTTTAATAGATGATTTTAAACCAGATTATAACCTGATTCGCTAACCTAACCCAAAGCGAGTATCATACTACTAGACCACACGGCCGATTTTATCTGTTTTTTTGGGAGGTTGTATAAAAGAGAATAGACCAAAATATCCTTATAAACGCCTATGGCATCGTTATAACCAACCGATTGTGCTGTTGTTCTATAAAACTCGTTGATATCTGACGAAAATTACTAAATGAGTTTATCCATCCTCATAAGACCGAAGTGCTAGAATTATTATTATACTGATATCGGTGGTTTA
>JAJMID010000042.1:26186-103738 GCA_030583405.1 Sugiyamaella americana | reverse complement strand
GTACTATACAAATAAATAGCATATATTTTAATTTTGAAGTGAACCCTGTTGAAAATAGTGCTTATCTTGTAGAGAATACCTTCAATTTTCCATTGGTAATAATATTAGCGTAAAGTAATATAAGCGACGCTTGCTACTTGAGAACTTGTTTGATATTGGTGGGTACCAATATCTCTTTAGTTTTAGGTAGCAACCAAGATATGTTTGAATAGTAATTGGATTACTGAAATTGAATTTGCTTAGGTAGTATTTACCTTGCTCTTTGTTGAGCGTTAACAGATGCCGTACTCCACAAAAATAACATTAGAACCACTATGAAAGTAGTTTTCATCAAAGGCTAACTAAATTCCAACTACCGACATTATAAAAGGAGCTAACTAAATTCCAACCACCGACATTATAAAAGGAGCAACTACAAGGGTATGTGCACAAGGTCTTCTAACATGAGAAAGGTAGAAGTTCAGAACAAGAGCAAATATTATACCACAAAAATGCAACGGCCTCTAATATTTTAATCGTTTCCAACGTATCTATCTATATCTATCTATATGTTAATGCATTCTGAAACATTTCTTTCATGTTAAATTTCTGGTACAGAGATATATATATCCGTATAGCATTTACCTACGCACTTACACTTAGTGTATGTAGAGAATTATCTAATCCAGTTACCTCCGATACTTCTGTTGTTGAAGTTTTGTAATGCAATCTTCAGAAGATACATAAAGCTATATCTTTGCTTAAAGCATAATAATAGCGATCCTTCGAATTATGGGAATTACAGTGCTTGGATCTACCAAATCGATATTGAGTTTTTTCAATCTCAGAGTTCTTTAATTTAAAACTGATTAGAAGTTCATCATTTCCTTTTAATAAGTTATCTCTTTTCAATGTCCTTCCAACATACTGCATCAATTACACCTTCGATGAATAACTGTACAAAGTTTAATAAAACCGAGATAGAATTATATTTTTCACTTGAAAGTCTACATCACTCCCTTCATGAGTTTGGTGAAAATCATCCAATATATATTCAACTACAAAATGTTTACTTCATCGATTTCATTGTAAAAGCTCTTCAAGCAAACATAGCTGATGGAGAGAAGTTTCTACTACACACTTTTGAGCAGATTGAAAAAAACCATTTCCAAAGAGTTCGTAAACTAATTGGCCTAGAAGTAAAATTTTGTAACGGCCTTATTGATCCAGATTTAGAAATGGCTATCTATACTCTTGATAATGATGATAAGAAAAGAGAGATAATGGAAAACTGGGAAGTGCCTTATCTAGGAATATTTCGTGTTGATAAGTCTCTGTTCTATATTCAGTATACTGGAGTATTTAAGAATTTTGATAAACTATTAGCAATAAAACAATATAGTGACTTGAACTGGGAGAAATATAATGGTGGATGTGCAATTGCTCTTACCATTGCTAACCAAGAAGTGATTGGAAGTAATAGTAACTCTTCTGATTCTTCTGAAGATACATTGGTATCTGCTGAAATGAATAGCTTGATTTCACAAAGTTCAACTAAACCAAGATTGGAATCTAAATCAAATTCACGTATTCATGCTTTATGTTATCAATTTACAGATATACGTAGATCGAACCTTCCTAATTTCCATAAAGAATCATTTAGTTATGGTGAAACTACCTCTGCTGATAAATTTAATGACATAAAATCCAGTTCAACTAGCAAATTATCCGCATCCAAGAATAGTAATTGTAATTCTAAATTCAAAAAGTCTGACTATTCAATCATGAACATCAAAAAGCAGTACATTCAAGCAAGTGCCGTGGCCCCTGTATACAGTGAAGATCCATGTTTTGAATCTACTACACCGCTCAATGAATTGTTTAATGAAGTACTTAGTTTAGAATGTACATCTCACTGTTCTGGACGACTTTCTTCAGCTATTGGCTAGCAACTAGATAAATTTAAAGGCTATACCATGAACAGGATCAGTTTGAAACTAAGAAATACTGAATAGAACTTATAGAAAAGTATATAATTAAACAACCTGGTCCCAATTCTGGGTAACGTTTATCATCAACAAGAGAAATGGCAGGGGGGATCTATTGGGAACACTCGACGATATTAGCATTCTTAAACACAAACAGCATAAATGAATTCAATTGCGCAGGTTTTTATTCAAATCTGGAACATTGATGGATACTTGTAAGATGTAAGATGCTAGACTCTTAGAGAACTTAAATGAACCTCTAATGAGTCAGGACTAATGAACGTCTATATAACAATTAATTACTTAATATATATTATATAGCCTATATAGGTGTATGTTCTATCCGGCTGAGATTGAGAACAAGAGAAGTATATAATTCGATCAGCGCGTACACGGAATATGGTAAGTTATGAAGATGAATATATATAAGTAATTCTGTAAATTAATACATATATAAATATAATTGTTCATCGTTTATTAGTGATATATTGGTCCATATATAAATTTAATACATTACTTATCGAAGTACTGTTATCATGAAATTAATTGAAACTAGTGCATTTATCCAACTCGTTTTTTGTTGAAATAACTCAATTGCTAATATACATTATTCCTAGAGTTATCCTTTTGGATATTGAGGCTGATGCCATATATTTATCATCAACAAAATAGGAAACATCATGAATTTCGTTCCTATATTTTCCTAATCCGAAGATGTTTAATTTCGTTTTCGATATGCAGATAAGTATATAGATTTACAATTTTTCAATTCAGATTGGCATTTCAAATGGGATTAGAGTATATATCTTTAGATTAGCTATATATTTATATAAATACATAAATACATGTTCAATTTATATATAGATATCTATGATACAACTTAGCAACTAAATCCAATAGAAATGTTGTAATGATACTGTCATTGATATTGGTATTAGTTATCCCCTTAACATTTGGATGTAACTTTTATACACCTTGTGTGGAGTTAAGCGATAAATCTAAAATATCAGGGATATGTGAAGGAAATTTAGAAGTATTTAAAGGGATTCCATTTGCTGAACCACCAGTTGGAGATTTAAGATTTAAACATCCTTTACCTTACAATAAAAGTTTAAATGACTTTAATGCCAATAAATATGGTCCTCAATGTTATATTCACTCTCCAATATCTCTAGGATTTACTGATTTACCGAGTGAAATAGTAAACTTTGTTGAAAATACTAATATTTTTGGAAGTATTGAGATAGGGTCATTTAGTGAGGATTGCTTAACACTTTCTATTTGGAGACCTCCCGGTACCAGCTCTTATGATAAGCTACCGGTAATGTTTTGGATTTATCCAGGAGGATTCTCATTTGGAAGTGTAGATATTTATGAACCGCGTTTGATTGTTCGTGAGAGTATCAAGATGAACCAGCCGATTATAGCTGTGGTTGCAAACTATAGAGCAGGTGCATATGGATTCTTAGGTGGTTCGGATATTGTAAGAGAAGGATCAGGAAATTGTGGATTGATGGACCAACGATTGGCGATGAAATGGGTTGCAGATAACATCAACTCTTTCGGTGGTAATCCTGATGATATTACGATATTTGGTGAATCAGCAGGAGCAATGAGCGTAGCTCATCAGATGATTTTAAATAATGGAGATATAAATTATAAAGGGAAACCGTTATTTCATGGTGCTATTATGATGAGTGGTTCAATATTGCCATGTGATGATCTTGATTCGAAATATCCTCAATCAATTTTTGAAGAATTTGCAAGTAGAGCAGGTTGTAATAACTGTAATGACACCATGTTATGCTTACGAAGCAAAGATGCCTCCGTCATCAACAAAGCACAAAATAAGTTACCAGGGTTTTTTGGATATCATTCAGTGGGATTAACATTTGTTCCTAGACCAGATGGGAAAACTATAGCGAATAGATCTTATTCAGAAGTAGCTAATGATAATATTGCAAAAGTTCCTTATATAATTGGAAATCAAGAAGATGAGGGAACATTTTTTGCTTTACCCCTTTTTAATATTACAAGTAGCAGTGATGCAATTGGGTATTTAAAGTTCCTTCTAACTGATGTTACTGAGGATATTTTAGAGAATGCTTCAAAATTCTATCCACATAATTCAAGATTAGGATCTCCATACAGAACAGGGTTTCTGAATCAGTTATATCCCGAGTACAAAAGACTTGCATCGTTTTTAGGAGATATTCCATTACAATGGCCAAGAAGATTTCTTCTAGATCATACACCAACGGTTAAAAGATATTCATATTTAGGGAGACAATATTATGGAATGCCAGGTGTTGGATCATTTCATTTTGGAGATACAATAGCATTATTTTATTTGGATGGGATCATGGTCCCTTGTGCAAAAACTTACCGTCAAAGATGGATATCATTTGCTAATCATAAAGATCCTAATATAGGAGTATGTGGAATAAGATGGCCAGAATATAGTGAGAAGAGAGAAAACTTTGTGATAGATTTAAGATCAACTTCAATTAATCGTGATGATTATAGATACGAATCTTCGGAATATTTCAATAATAATATCCATGACGGGTTGTTATTGTTTTAATATTTCCTAATTGGACTAAACCAGGGGGATATGCAGGTCAAGGTGAAGAAAAGATAAGATAAGAAAAGCATTACCCGGCGATCATGAAATTTCGTGAACCACTCTAATCGTCTATACAGTACATAACTGGAGAGATAAAATAGTTAATATTCATAATTGAGTTACAGATTGATATAATTATATAACAAAATGAATTTTTCGGCTTTTCTAGCCAGCTCAAAAAATATTAGATTGAATTGTAGATGCAAATTAGAATTCAGAAAATATTCCACTAGTCTAGATGATTCACTACTTAAATTAAAATCAGCATTTCCAAATAGATCAGGGTTATATTCAAGAATTGATTTAGTTTTATCCAAAACTCCTACCGCAAAGATTGGTATTATTCCATTTAATTGTTCTCGTAATGATATTAAAGCATTGACGGAGAGCTTATTAGCAGATCCATTAGCATCAAATCAAGAATGGTTTAAAGCATTCAAAAATAGATTGTTAACAAAAGATGTATTAGTTAAATGGTCGCCCATATTTGATTATGTTGGAAATAAGAATTCATTAATAGAATACCCAGTACCTTTTCATACAGTACCTAAAAGTAATGAAGAAACATCTCATCTAAGAGAGAATACTCAAATATTAGAAGCCAATTCTTTAGCTGATTCAGATGAACATTTAAAAGATTGTCATTTGCATATTTTTGTCACAAATAATGTAAAGGATGTAGTGAGTGGTGTTTCAAGTGGTTTATTAAGTTCTGAATACCCATCATGTTTATTAATTGACGTGGAAGGGGGAATTGATTTAGATTCAGTAGCACCACCAACTCCAGAACAGTCAACAACTTCTCTTCCATCCACTCTTTGGATATCATCTTCAACTGCTCTTCAAGGAATTGAAAAATTTTTAATTGAATCACCTGCGAATGCATCAGAATATTTAACCAAATGGAAAAAGAGTAGAATTTCAAATGTTGAAAATATTGTATTTTCTAATCTAGCAACTTTAAATTACCATTTAGTACAATCTATAATCTCAACCTGCCAACTTGTAGTTGAACCAAGTTTAAAATCTAATGCTGATGAACAAGCAAGATTAGGTACTATTGAAATAACTGAAATGAGAGAAAAATGGGCTCAGGATGCACATCGTGAATTACAAACTACTCTAACAGACTCTCTTGATAATTTACAAAATTCTACACTTGCATGGTGGAAATTATATTATAAAGTTGATGATATTTATGAATTTGCAAGTCAAACTATTTATAGACATTTTCTTCCATTTTCAAAAGATAGATTAGAATATTGTTTAGGAAGAGTTGATCAAAAAGAAAGTGAAATATATGGGACATCTCCTAAGAGTGAAATTGCTGGTACTAAAGATATTTTCAATGCACAAAATGAATTAGTAGCAAATGAATGCGTAACACTCCATGATAGAGGACTTAAACTGCTCACTACTGCAATATTTGGTATTCAATTACCATTAACTACTGTTCCTTTGCTGGGAATTTATTTCTATGACTATTCATTATATTCTATGGGGTCAATAATTGCTCTTGGAATTGTAGTAGGGTTTCGTTATCTTCAAAAAGGTTGGTTAACTGCCACTGATGATTTCAATCTTTCGGTTAAGGAGAAGGCTCGTAAAGTTCTCGCATCATGTGAATCATTAATATGGAAATCATATGAAAGTAAAGTACTTGAACAACAAAAACTCTCCTCTAGACGTGTTCAATTAATAGACAATATCAAGAAGGAGTTGAAATAAGACCATCTAGGACGTACTCCAAGCTTATCTTAAGGTTATGGCTGAGCCATATCCCTAGAAGCAACCGAGAATATGTATATAATTATATATTTATACAATGCATTTTTTTTTATCTTTTCGTTGGTAATCTTATAGAATATTCATTACCACTTTGTGTTAAATATCTAACCCACGGTAAACTTGGATATTTTAAATTTGGTTCAGTAACTTTCAAATATCTGACTTGAAGACCAGAAACAGCTAAATAAGGAATTTCAAATTTCACTTGAACTGGTTGATTAGTTTTAAATCCTGTAGAAGCAATTGAACCCTTTTCTTCATCATCTATTACAGACGAAAGTAATAATTCTGCATTCATAGTAGTTTCTCTACCACCAGCAAAGTTTTTAATTTTCCAAACAATTGCATTTAACTCTGGTGCATAAACAACAGTACCATCTTTTGTTTTAAATCTAGGAGAATCAGAATCTGGAGGAACTGGTACTATAACTTCTACTGTACTAGCAACTGAACGTTTACGATATTGTGACTTCAATTTTACCGAAATTAATACTCGACTTCTTGATCGAATATCAATATTGGTTTCTACTAAATATAATGGTTTTGCTTTAAAATCTTTTACACGATAGCTCATTAATTCAAATTTACCATCCGGTGGAACAAAAGAAATAGTACGATCTTTTTCAAATGTTTCAAGTTCAACACATTGATGAAATTGAACATCCTCAATATTAACATACTTATTACGATTATGACGTTTAGCAGGAACATTATTAGCATTACTACTATTACTAGCATTCCTAGAATCTTTCTTAATTCCATCATTCAATCCTAACTTTAATATTGGCATACCTGATAAATATGCATTGACATTGATTTTACCAACAATTTCACTACGAATTATTGTACCATCTGCATTTAATAATACATTTAAAGATTCATTAACATCTAAAAATAGTTCATTCTTTTTATAATAAATATTCTCTGGTCTCCATGAGACAGCATTTGTTATGATATCTGGTGCACTAGGATTTTGTAATTGATAAGATTCTTGAGTTATATATTCTTGTAATATCTTTGCATCAGTTAATTGAGGATGACCAAAGTCCATCATTTCATCTAATAATTCATAAATAACAACAAAATTATCTCTAATTGATTCTTCTTCAACTTCATTAAAATATTCTTTTAATACTGAAACAATATGATGTAAAAATAATAAAATAACACCTGCATCACTATTCTTTTTACTTAATGCCAATAGATAAATATTATTAATTGAAATATACATATAATTAATTCCTTCATATGTAATACAAGGACCTTGAATTCTTAAACTTGATCCAGGACCTGATGCTCCTGAAAGGCCAGTAGTGGCATTGGAGTTGGAACTATTATTGTTATTTGCAGCATTTGCCCAATAAGCGGGGTCTTCGGCTTGAATTAATAAACCAGGAAAGTTATCCACAGTTGACATTGGTATATCACCACGATAGTTCCTCCATAATAAAGGTTGACCTTTACTATCTAAAAAAAAGATAGCAGAAGCGACCATTGTTATTAACTTTGACTTTGTACAGCACCTGCTTGTATGGTGATATTCAGGAGATCATTCTCATCTTAAACGTAGCATGTCTATAATTTCAAAAGATATGGGTAGGGCAGGTGGTGCTAAGCCGTGTATAACGGTAATGCTTCCAGCCGCCGGGCTTTGGTGGGAGTGGCTTTTCCGAGGAATTGTTTAAGATAGTTTTGTTAAGGAGATAGAAGAAAGGTTTCCACAGTTGTAACGGACGTGAATCAGTGTCGCCCGGAGGACGGTGATACGCTCTAAGTTTATGTGGAATTGTAGATATTACACTCGGTGACGTTCTCTAACCTCGGTGTGGTTACTCGAAGCAAATAACTCTCAACATTTCCTAGATTGTAAGATTAGTCTTTATATATGAAAGTATTAAACTAAACTGTACGTTATGTAATTAAGTTTCAATATATTGTTTGAAGCAATTATCAATTGACAATTGATTTCGTTGCTATGCAGGGTCGGGGCAGGGTGCCCGGCAGGATCGGGGCAGGGTCCTTGGTGAATTCGTCCCAAAGCGACCAACGGACTTGGGTAGAACCCGCCGGCCGTCGGAAGCATGCGGACGACATTATTATAACAATTAACTTTCTATTTACTCTTTGGAGATTCGAGAAACTTATCAAAACGATTGGCCATTAGGATATCTGTTTTTGTCAACGAATCAACATCATCGGTGTGAAGGGTTAGATTAACTTTATTATAAAGATTTTCAATTTTTGGATGATGACCTTTAAGATGGGAATGAAGAGCAACTTGAGTTAAGAATGACTAGAAGTTAGGAGTGGTCGGTTAATTATACAAATGATTAACTTACCCAAGCGTTTATGAAAGAGTCGAATTCGTACTTTTTGGAGATTGATTTTTTATCATCTGATAAGATCCATCCTGATTGTTCTAATAACGGTAATTTCTTTTCTAATTCATCTTTACTAGCAATTGTATAACGGGTGGTAGATAATTGAAGGCTTCTAAATGTTGAGAATTGTCTTACCAATGATGATTTTAAAAACATATTAAGCTGATACACATGGAAGAATCAAATCGGGAAGATAAGCAATGAGAAGATGGGATGCCGTTGATATGGGTAAGGGTTTTATAGAATGAGTGGATCTGACGATCAAAGTTTAGCAGACGTTTGGAATTGGGTGAGTAATAATATCAATATAAAGGCGGAAAAGATGTTAAAATTGAAACACTAATTGCAAATTAATGACAAGATTTATAAACGGAATGTCTTAAATTAACCTTCTTCAAATTAAAATGATGTGGAGAAATGAAATTGGAAACTAAGAGAAACTTAGCATATGCCGTATTCAGTCAAGATTTGACTGGCTGGGGAGAAAGTCCACTGAAATTGAATTTGATATAAATTAGGATGTGATCATAAATTACAGATTAAGTTTAATAGAAAGAAACGCAATATATTAAAGAGTTATAAATTATAAGTTGAGTTAATTGGTATTTAAAAAAGAATTCAATTTGACAAGGAATGACGAGATTTAGCTATCTCTTTAGAGAGCTATAGCTATGGCGGTGATAATTGGGAGTTTGGATGATCATTCAGGGGGACTTGACCCCTGAGATTCTGCCGTGCGTAATGGTTAGCAACGCTCTGAGTGTTAACAGATGTAAGAGATTTGGTGGGCTATAAAATTAATGGTTAGCATAGTTTGCATTGCGAAATGCAATTACCATTGGGAGTTAAGGCAGGCTGATGGTAGTTAAAATTACCAAGCAAATAGTTAATTAGTTTAGTTAGGATAATGGTTAGGATATTGTATTGAAATATATAATAATATACCAATAATAGTTATAACTATTCCATGAAAGAATGTATGAGCTTAATCAATGTACTGACGTGAATAGGGCCTAGAAGTAACTAATTATACCCACTACTATCCTTTGTGTGTTTCCATGAACTTTATTAACCTTGGGTGGTTGTTTGAATCTATACCAGATGCACCCTATGTTACTATGTTCGGACCGGCTATATTTACCTTGACATTAGTCCTTGAGGTATTATATATCAGGCAGAGATTAACATTTAGTGCAAGGGATCACCGATCATACATGTAAGGCACTCTACTCTACTCCCTCCGGCCCGTAAAAGTATTTAAATATGCCAAACAACAGTATAAAGAACCACCCCATTTAACGCAACTTATGGATCCGACAATATAGTTTGTGCGTATGAAAAGATTTAATAGTGAATCTTAACTTGATGTTATACCTAGCCAAAGCATATTAAGTTAACTTAGCACCAATATTTTCCTGCATAAAATCCACCCCACTTTAGCAGGCTGGCGCTGGCACTGGCGGAGGGAGGAGAGAGAGAGAGAGAGCGCTAACATTACACAGGATAAACTCAGCTAATAAATTCATTATAATAATAATTTATTCTAAAAGTATTTATTATTCGTTAAAGGGAGGATTATATTTCGGTCTCGGTTATCAGTTAAATTAACATCTAACTTATATCTGAAGAAACTCTTATATAATTAACTCACAGCGTGTAGAACGAAGAGTGTTTATGTACATCAAGTAGATTAGTTAGTAACACTACTAAATTAACACATAACAATCATTAACAGTGAACGTAACTACATACACATACTTCAGCACTTGGATTATTTAATACTTGAGTTTGATTTTTTTACCTATTCACGCTTCACACCACTTTTTTTTAATAACTATTAAGAGAAATTTATTTATTATTGATTGAATTCTCCTTTTATTGAAGTAAAGACAGATAGTAAGTTAATTTTCAAAGTATTAGTGGATATATTTGGCATAAAAGTGGTCCGAGAAATATCTTAGGTTATAGTTTTAAAACCAGAAGTAGAAGAAGAAAGGATAAGAAGAAACAAATTCATTTTATTATTAAAGTTATATATAAAGAGAGATTTTGATTCATCTCTATTCTCATAATGACTACAACTGAAAAAATTCAAAATCAACCAAGAGTTGATGAGAATGAAAATGAAAATGACAGTAATGGGCATTTAAATGGTGGTGGTATTAAGAATGTAATTGAAAGTAAAAATGAATTGGCAAATATTGGCGAGGATGAAGAAACTGATAATAGCATTGAAGCTAATACCCCTAGTTCAAGTTCCCCTGATAATCATCAAATTCAAAATGATGAAAATAACCCAAGTTTTGAATCTCTTCCTTCTTTAACTCCAGAAAATTGTACTCTTTATGTACGTGATTTAGATCCTCTGGTATCGGAAGCTCATTTATTCAAATCATTTTCTATTTATGGTACACTTAAATCTATTAGAGTAATAAAAGATAATCATACTAGACGTTCTTTAGGCTATGCATTTGTTAATTATACTGCACCAGAATTTGCTCAGAATGCTCTTAGAGACGCAGAAATTAATCCCAAAATTATTAAAAATAGACCATGTAAAGTACTACCATTTCAAAAAGATAAAAAGTTTGAAAATGGAGGAATAATAGGAGCAACAAATTCACCATCTCCTTCGTCGGATACCAATATTTTTATTAAAAATTTAGATCCAGCAATTGAAACTTCTGCACTTTATGAAACATTTTCAGCATTTGGTAAAGTAATATCATGTAAAATTGCAACTGATGATTATGGAGTTCCAAAAGGTTTTGCATATATTTCATTTGAAAATAAAGAATGTGCTCAAGCTGCTATTGATCGAATGAATGGTGTACTTATGAATGATCGTGAAGTATTTGTTGGATTTCATGTTCCAAAATGGGAACGATTAAATCGTTTAAGTCAAACTTATACAAATTTATTTGTTAAAAATATTGATCCTCAAGCAACTGAAGATGAATTCAATGATCTTTTCTCGAAATATGGTGAAATTGATTCAATCTCTTTACCTTTGAATAATGATGGATCTTGTCGAGGATTTGGATTTGTAAATTTTAAAAATCATGATGATGCAGTAAAAGCTTTGGATGATTTGAATGATTCATTATTCCATAGTCGTCATATTTATGTTAATAGAGCACAAAAGAAGCATGAAAGAGATGAAGAAATAAGAAATAGTAATAATTTACAAAAGCATTATCAAGGGGTTAATTTATATGTTAAATATCTTAATAAATCATTAGATGATGAAGGATTAAAGCAAGCATTTTCACCATTTGGCACAATTACTTCAGCAAAAATTATGACTGATGATACAGGAACTTCAAGAGGATTTGGATTTGTTTGTTATTCAAGCCCACAAGAAGCACAAGCAGCAATTGCTGGTATGCATGATCAAACATTTCAAGGAAATAGATTATATGTTGCATTAGCAATCAGAAAAGATACAAGAAATAAGTTATTATTTTTACCACCATTAGCAGGTTCACCACAATTTGGTTATATTCCTGGCCAATTTCCTGGCCAATTACCATTCATGCCATTAGCAGCGGCAGCGTCAGCGGCAGCAGCAGCAGCGGCCGCTGCTGCAGCAAGTGCAAATGGTTCAACAAATGGAAATGGTGGAAATCAATCATCATCATCAAATGGAACAAACCAACAACAATTACCGCCACCAACACCAGGATCAGTATCTGCAGCTGCTGCAGTAGCTGCTTTATCACAAAGACAATTCAACCCAATCCCACCTTTTTATTATCCATTAGGAGCAAATGGACCAAATCCATTTCCACAATTTCCCCCCGCTGGAATGCCTGGTACAGTTTCACCATATGGACCACCTGCAGCAGCAAATTTCAGAAATAATTCAACAAATTCTATTAATCGTTCACGTAGCTCAACACCACTTGGTAAAGTAAACAATAATAGAAATCATAATGGACTTAAAATCAATGGAAATAGTAATGGTAATAATCACAATAATAATAATTACATTAATAGTCAAAACATATCACCTGCATCATCAACATCATCAAATTCAACGAATCGCAATAAGTATTCTAAACCAAATAAGGAGCAACATTATAGTTCATCATTATCAGCAGCAATAGCATCAGCAGCAAATCCAGAAGCAGAAAAGCAAGTAATTGGAGAAGCTATATATCCATATGCAATAAATCATCCTTTGATTCATGGCAATAGCGAATTAGCAAGCAAAATTACTGGCATGTTACTTGAACAAGAACGGAATGAACTTTTAAAATGGGTTGATGATGAACCAATTCTCAATCTTCGTATTAAACAGGCATGTGAAGCTTATGATGAATTCATTCAGAGCGATAATACCACGACCACTGCCAATGCTAATAGCGCTACAACCACTGCCTAATGTAGTTATCATTTCAATCCCTTCCTTAAAATAAAACTCTTCCCTCCTCTAACGTTGGCTCTGATGGCCGGGCTCTGCCCAAGTCCATTTTGAGCAGTGCAAATAAATTTTAGTTGCTAATATTCCAAGCGTAGCTTGGAACAACGGGTCCGGGCAGAGCCCGGCCGCCGGAGGCGAAAATGAAAAGGTAGAAATATTTACATGCCATTATTTAATATTAAATTTATAAAGAGGGAGCCACATCTTCAACATAGTTATTTTTTGCGCTTTCAAGCTTCTTTTCAAGTTTTTCAAATTCTTTTAAAGAGATTTCTTCTTCAGGATCAAGGACTTGTTCTACCCCAGTTACTTCTTCTACATAATGCATTAACATTGATTCAATACCATTTTTAAGTGTAACTGAAGAAGAATCACATGAACGACATGCACCTCTAAGTTTTAGTTGAACAATACCTTCATCAGTAAATCCTTTATATTCAATATCGCCACCATCTTCTTGGATTGCTGGTCTAATTCGTGTATCAATAAGTTCTTTAATCATACTAACAACTTCTGAATCTTCTTCTGATGGTAATGTATCAGAAGATGCTTCAGTTCCTTCAAGTACAACAGGGCCCCCAGCAGATAAATGTTCGGTTAAGAGAGAGAATATTTCTGGTTTAAGATAAATCCAATTTGATTCTGAATCCTTTTCAACAGTGATGAAATCTGGACCAAACATAACTGAACGAACACCATCAACAGCAAATAATTTACGTGCTAAAGGTGATGAATGAGCATCTCTTCCAGAGAGATATTCTATAGTTCCGGAACCTTCACCAAGAACTTGTTGAGAGGGTAAAAATTTTAAAGCATCATCATTTGGTGTTGGTGAAGTTTGAATATACATAGATCTTATAAGTTTTGGTGAGATAATGGGTGTTTTAATTAATGTTGGTCTGTGATATAAACGTATTGAAGTTATGAGATTAGACGATGGTTGTCTAGCTCGACTTGCAAGTCTTGTTGTAATTCTAAACATTTTGATGTGCACTGAGAATATACTTAGGTGGTGGTCAAAGTGGTTTAAAAATGTCGGAGAAATATTTATATTATCTTAGTAATGGTGAAAGTTCAATTTGATTAAAGTTAAGCGAAAGAGTCACGTGATTTAAAAGCCGATATTCGGATGATATTCGGATGGGCGATTCCGTAAAGCAGCTTTTGTAAAAGCTGTTGTTGTTGGGATTGGTTGGGACTCTACTAGATCACATGATCTTCAACCTTCGTGGGGAATTAGTTTATTTAACAACGGGTCAGGACAGAGCCTGGCGGCCGCCGGGCGGAGGCAAGAATAATAGTTCTAAACGAGATGTTTATAAAAATGCTATATTTATATGCTATCTAACAATTTCCAGTAAGTTTAGTTGGAGGAAATGCATAACCAGCCATATTCCAACTTGTTAAATTGGGATTTGAATATGCATTAAGATGATCTTGAATATAATCATAAGTTGGATAATCTGGTGGATCACAAGTAAGAGAGACTTGATCCGCCGGTTGATAAAGACGTACATAATCAACTCTCATTTTACTTGGCCATGCTAAAGCGTTCCAATCAATATAAGTCCATGAATTTGAAACACCAAGATTCATAATAATTGACATTGGTTCTTTACTAATTTCTCTTGCGCCAACATTACCATTAGGACCAATTGCTGGAGCATATAAAGTATAAGTTGGTGTATGACCAACAAACCAGCGAATATAACCATCTTTTGGATCATTAAGGTATTCAAATCCATAAGATTGGTATTGTTGAGCACCACCAAGTTCAAACCAATCAGTATTCAACATAGTTGTTCCAGAAATAGCTTGTTGAAATGGACCACCAGCATATGTATTCATTGCAGTAATTGACTTATTATGGATTTCAATAAAATCATAATTTGGCATATACCAAATATCAAAAGGAGCAACTTGAAGTGATTGAGATGCTACACCATTATCAGGAGCAGTTACTACAGTACCTTCAATAGCATCAATTTCTGGTGCTCCACGTCCAGTACCTTCATTTGGATGATCATGGCCAGGACATGTACAAGAATTTAACTTTTGACCAGGTAAATAAGAAATACCATCAGTTGAAGATTGATTTGGAGTGATGCCTGCATCACAAGAGCTATATCCATAAGGCCAAACCCCTTCAGAAGTTGCTGCATAACCTGCTCTTGCTAAATTTCCTAAAGTCCAAACACCAGGCCAAAGACCAGGAGTAGTACCATAACCAGGCAATAATACTGAAGCTTCTAATAAACCTTGAGAAAAGCACATTTTATTCCAAGATTGAACCATACCCGAACGATAAAATAAATTATGATTTTTAAATGCATCAAGAGTTAATACAAGTGTACCATTAGCAGTTGTAACAGCATCAGGAGAATACCATTCAAGATCTTGAGTAGCAGCATAATGAAAATCTGGAGCAGTCCAAAATTGATCATCACCATCATAAAATGTTCTTCCTTCAACATTAAATTCATCAGAAAATACTAATTGCCATTCTGAACCATCTAAAGCAGTTCTTGTTAATGCATCTTGAGGAGTATCTTTATCAATTAAACTTGTACGAAGTGCAGCAAGATGAGAATATTCATAATTTGTTAAAAGTTCGACAACAGAAGTAGTTGTAGTTGGTTTTTCAATTCTAACTCCTGAATAAGTAAGTACTGGTAAGACAATAAAAATCATCAACCCACCAATTAATAAACATAATAAAGCACTTAATGCACCCCAACCTCTTCTATCTAATTTTTGACATTTTCTATTATATTTTTCATCTAAAATTGGGTCAGGGTTATGAAGGTAATCATCAGCTTCTTTTTCATCTAAATGTAAAGGAAATGAACTAGCAGGATAACCACCAAATGGTGAGAAATCAGCATTTACAACAAATGGGTTATTACCAGAATAATCATGTTCCATAGAAGAAGTTTCTGATTCACCAGATCTATCAGATAGTGTTGAATTACGCAAACTTGGAAAATTATTTGCTGGATGTAAATGTTGTTGACCATTGCGTAGTAATGGAACAGCTGATGCAACTGATGGAGCCACTGAAGAGATTCTATTTGGGTATCTATCAAATTCTGAAGAAGCTAAAAATGACCCAGAAGAGTTCCTTGATAAAGGAGTAGCAGTAATATTTGGTGGTTGATGGGTATAACTTTGATTTGAAGAATTACTACTACCAGTTGAATTAGTAGCAGCTAAAGGACGATGAGGTGGTACAATAGGAGGCATCCCTCCACTACTTCCACTACCACCACTGATGTCACCATCATCAGATTCATCACCATAATCACGAATAACTTGTTGAGGTCCAGCTCTAGCTGAAGAATTTGAAGATGGTAAATTATTAGTACTTGAATTATGATTATGAATATTTTCAGACATATCTGAAGCTAAACTTTGAGTTTCAGAGTTGAATGGATTATTATAAGGTGCATTATTTTCAGAATCCAAAGGATAGTAAGATCCATGAGGTTGATTAGGAAGAGGCATTTTGATAAAGAGTTGATGGATTGGTGGATGTGTAGTAGTAGTACTTTATCAAAGTATAAACTAGTGTAAACTAGAATATACAACAAGTCTTAAGACTGTATGAGTATTGCAATAATTGCACTTTTTTAAAAATACAAAGCTAAACGAATGAATAGTAAATGTCTAGAAATGTTAGTTCTTCCGCCGGTTATTCTTATCCTTCAGTAGTATTTTTTTTTTTGTATTTCCTCCACACAACAAGTTTTAATGTAAGATCTCGAACCTCGAGATTCTTATTAGATTCTCTTCTTCTACGTCTCAACACGCTTTCCTACTCGCTTAAATCATGGAGTTTTTTTTAACTTACCTATTTATAGTAACTAATTACTATAAATGTAATTTTTGGAATAATTCTATTCTATTATTCTTCTTCTCCTTTTCTAATTAAAAATCTGAAAATGGCAATATTCTACCCTTGAAATCAACCGTTTAATTTTCTTAAGATTATAAATAGAAATGAACCTAATGAATTAATTTTATTCAAAGAAGAAAAAAAATATGCCTTTGAACTTCTGTAGGTTGTGTTTTTTTGACAAAGTAAAAATGCAAGATATAAATCTGCCGCTGGTAACTAATATCACTTTATTGAGTTTCGGTTGCCAATGTTTACGTTGACTGACGTTGACTGTAACGTTACTGTCTGCCGTTTCCTACTGTTTTCATGTAGTTGGAACTTCTGCAACTGATTGTTAACCAGAGGGAGAAACACACCACGCCTACCCACCCCCAAGTGCTTCTGACTATTTATTCAGTTATTACTATATTGAGGTTCTTAATTCTTATTCCTAGCTTAACTACTACCAAGCAATATTGAAATCTCCCAATTATTCAGGGTTTGGGTGTTCCACCCCTTTGATGCAATGCCCTTGGAAACACAGCCTGTCATCGCTGTCGATCTAACAATGTTCTTAGAGATAGGCGGGTATGTAATTACGCGTTGATCGAAAACGTATAATTATGCTACAGTGTACGTAAATTAACTTGGCTAAATTTGTGTCAGTTAAGCGAATTAAGATATTGCTGATAACGATCGAGATTAGTAACTTAGTTAGGCATATATATTGTAAACCCGACGAATTCAGGTGCTATTGTTGTTGTGTTTGTGAAGAACTTAAAAATATATCACCATCCCTTTAATGCAGCAATTCAATCAAGTTAACCTTTTTTTGCTAAGATAAAAACTCAATACGATGATGCATTAACGTAAGTTACTCTCATTTATACTGTTTATAATTTCCTCTTTTGTTAATGGCGTTGGGAATCTTAAGTTTAAAAATAGTATCATATATAAACTCCGCCGGCACATCTCCCGGCGGACTGAGATCTTCATAATACTCTTATAAAAATGATGTCATTCAGCTTGCTTTTAACAACGATTAGCAGAACAATTTTGTGGATTTGCTCTATATAGTTAATTATAAACCCGGGGTTGCTGTAAATTTAGGAGATAATTGGACGTCTTACGTTTAATAAATTAATATATTCTACTATGTTGAACTATATATTCTCATGTTCTTATCCTCTCGTCACGTCCGAGCAGAGCCCGGCCGCCAGAGGCAGAACTCGTGAAGTTATTTATCATGAACTTTTACCAATGATTAAATTAATTAATAAAAGAATTCTATAAAAAATGCATAGTAGGTAGGTGATGTAAGAGTTTGCGTACGCATAGGCGAAAGAAAGGAGAAGGAAAAGAAAATGAAAAAAAAAAAAATTAAAAATAAAAAAAAACTTTTCAAGAAAAATAATTGATTGCGGTTTCATAAATTTAAGGTCATATCAATCAATCTTCTAAGAAATGTACTCAAAGTACCAGTTCCAGATAACTCTAATAATCGAAGTCGAATTCGTGAATCATTTTTGCAAGTAGTAGAGTTGGTAGAAGTATAATGTAATCCCAATAGTATTGCAACTGAAATAGCTCCAACCGTCATTCTACTAATATTCATTTGACAAGATATTTCCATTGCTTCAACATCACTTTCATATAGATTTCCGCCATTACCTATAAATTGAAGTAATTTCCAAACCTCCTCCCGGTTAATATTTTCATCAATCTCTGGGATATTTCTCATCCTGACTCCTTCATTATTAGGAGATACTGGTGAATTAAGACTTTGACTTCCATCATGAATTAAACTCCTTCTTATAGTTCCTCCATATATAAATTGATGCAATGTAGATACTTTTAAAAATATTTCATAATCTTCTACCGCCACTGGTAAAAACTCGGTATCTCTATCAGAGCTGATAAGTTGAAGAATGCATCTCATAAGTTTATAGTTATTCGTAATACGTAATTCCTCTAATTTAGCATTTTCATCTAACGCTAAATTATCAACATAAATTGAAGGATGAAGAATTGAAAATATCTGCCTAATAGTTTCTAAAACTGCAAGATCTTCAGTACCACCAAGTTTACTATGTCTACCTGAACCAGAAGGTTTTCTATTACAATTCAAAGCAACTTCAGAAAATCTTTTTGTACTAAACATATCATCAAGATCTACTGCAACCTTTTCTGCAAAATATTCACAAATATCTTCCCATGATGGATGCTTATCAATAAAATATGATCCAGTTTCAAAATCATTTGCTCTTGAAGGACTAAGTTGACGTTCAATATTATTACCATTACTACTTAACGATGATGAACTTTGTGATTCAATAACAACTGCCGCATCTAGTAGACTTGCAATCTTAATTCTACATCGATTCTTTTCCTGGCTACTTGTGGAATCATTATTTGCTGATGGAGATGGAGGCGTTACAATACTACCATCAATAGTCACTGGGGTATTAATACAAGATAATGTTGAAGATGCTTGACCACTTAAAGGACTATCACCACTACCATTGCAATCATTCTTAAAACTTCCAGTCATTTCTGAAATTGGTGTCGGTGTTATATCTTGTAATGAATGAGGTTTTTTATGACACCCATAACTACTTTCCCCACACCATGAAGCTGCTTTCCTTCGTCGTTTATCTGGCTGGCTACGAAAAACTGGATCATAACCAAGACAAACACGTTTGGACTTTTCGCAATTTAAACAAGTAGGGTGCCTTTCATCACATTTTATTCTTCTCCTCCTACATGTCATACACCCAGTTTTAGTTCTTCGTTTTATATCTTTACTAGCAGTAATAAGAGGTTGTAATTGATAAGATGATGAAGAAATTTCTAACATACTTTGATAATCACCACAATATCTAGAATAAGGTTGAGCAGAATATCGATCGTAATAATCTCTACCATCATCACCATTTTGATCATTCGCTGATATTCCATTATAGATAAGACCATTTTGCACTACATTCCCCTCCTGAGTAATTGGATATATACCAAGCCCATACATTTGGTTGGAGTTTCCATTATTAGCGTTTACCCCTGCCGATCCAGATAAGGCAGCTATATGATTGACTGCAATTCCACCTCTTAGTTGAGAAGATCTCAATTCTTGAGTTTGTGCTCGTACCACTGGCTGTTGGTCTTGGTGATGGAAATAATGTGATTGTGGTTGTGGTTGTGGTTGTGGTTGTTGAATTTGTAGTTGATCTAATGAATTATGTCGAATATCTGGTGGTGTTGGTGGTGGATAAGCAGTTGAAAAGTTCCTTGATACTCCATTGTTGATCATTTGCACATTGACTTGTATATCTCTTTGATTGTTTTGACCGTAAGGTTCTTGACTGAAAACTTTGTGTTGTTGAATTTGTCTATCTGGAGTTGGTGGATCCGAATCAGGTATCATAGATCTAGTTGTTCTATTTATGGAAGGAGCAAATGAATTATCATTTTTAATATCTGTTAAGAGAGTTTGTTGTGAATTTGGAAAGTGTTGTAACCAAGGTTTTTCATTATCTCCTTTAAGGTTATTTCTAATTGAAGGTAAATTGACTGGGGAAACCTTACTAGATGAAGGAGGACTTTGTAATGGTGTTGAATTATTAGGAGTTCTGGGTATACTACTCCATCTACCTTCATCATTAGAATCTCTAAGAGGACTACTATTAATCAAATGGTTAATACTTGGTAAAATTGGCTTTTGTGCATTATATTCTAGTAGTTTCCTTTCTGATCCAGTATAATCATTCAAGCTATTATAAGATAATGGAACAACATCGCTTTTAAGAATAGAAGACCTACGGTCTCCTTCAATTTTGGTTGAATAAAGTCCCGTCATATATTAATTGAAAACTGTATCTAAAGAAAAAAACTCTATGAACAAACTTATCGATAACCGTCAGAAAAGGCTGATGTACTTCCCCATAAGCAATATGATATTTTGAAGAAAAAGAAAGTACCTGAGAACGGGAATAAGAAGTGAAAGTAAACAATCTGCTGGAACAAATAACAAGAAAAAGTTGAAAATATATATATGCTATTCAAATTGGTGGGAAATTTTTCTATAATTGTTATAAAACCAACTTCCAAAAATAAGTTCTTAAGAGCAAGATAGCGTTAGGTTAAATTCTGGCAGATCCGGATATAGTTTTATATTTATGTATAACCAAATAAGAGTACTAATAAATTGAATAAATTATTGTAAAAGTATATTATTATTTGTGCCTTTTCTGAATTTTAAACTAAAACAGTACAGGTGATACTGTCCTGGTAGGAGAAATAGCACTGAATCTCTCGCTAAAACATCCATTACAAGCAATATAAGAACAAAGTACTTGAGCTAATCGAGAATTGTTAAACTTAAAAGAAGTCAACTTTAAAGGGGAAGAAGGTCTGGCCAGCAAAAGAAATGATGTCTAATAATCTACTATTGCACAAACCAGGTAGGAGAGCGATTGCGAGCTTAGCCTTGTAAGATATGGTACCTGTATGTCTAGAAAGATTTTATTTTATTCTATGTACAACTAGAAAGATAAGCTCAAGCGGGAGAATAGGGGCAACTCTAAGCTGTACACCTACTCTTTTCATTACTTGTCTAATAATTCTTGAGGTGAGAGAATTAAAATGGTATTATATAACATTATGTGTTTAGTAGTAATAGTTATAATCTATATAGAATGGTATTTCTGTAAGAATAACGAAGTAGAGCCAATCAAACTACGTTTAATCTTCTCTATTTTATGGAGTCATATAGGTGTGTAATTAGTTGAAATTATAACTACATAATTCATATCTATATATTAATTCATCTAGTAGTAGATGTTAACAAGTAAATGATATATATTCTCATACAATACTTCGAGAAAAATATCTTCAATATCCATTTCTTGAATTATCCACCATTTGCTTTTGTTATTTCTTTTTTTATTCTCGTTGAATATCTACTCTAATTGCTATGTCCCATACAAATAATATCTATTCCGAACATGAAAATAATATTACTTTATTAGAAAGACCTAGGCAAAGACATATAGACCATTAAGCGTTAATCTTTGTTGATATTATAAATCAAATTACAATCTTATGATGACCTTCTTCCTCATCTCCTAAATCACCATCTATCTGGGGTTGTTGATTGGATTTATTTGGTATTTTAATCTCTAAGTGTTGCACTTCATGCTGAATGTGCAATACTTGATGGCTGTTTCACATGAGAAGTACATAAGCTTAAAATTAAGTACTTTTGTAACGATTAATTTAATAAAAAATTTCTAAATCTCTCTATTTCAGATTAGCTGTTGTCGGGTCGACATTATATAAGTTGATAAATTGGTTTTAAAGAAAGATTATTTTGTAACCTGCACATTATATTAAATCTCATGTGGGTAGCTTATGTTGCTCTTTGCCTTTTATAATTGGATCTATGGTCCCAGTAGTTTTAGGTTTGACTTTAAAATCAAATTGATGGTACTAAAACTTCTAGCAATGAACTTTAACTTAGCTGATTAATATAAATAATTCTTAAAAGTTTGGAGTATATAGTGCATTCCATGATTTCAGGCACTAAAACTTAATAGAAAGTGCATCATTCATTACGTAGACCATAGTTGACTATAAGCGAACCGTTAATTAGGTTCGTGTTTTCCTGTAAAGCAGTTCTGACGAGTTTAGTAAGAACGTTTCAAGAGCACCATGCTCGTTTAATATTGAGACAGTGGAGAGACTATATTTCTTTTTAATCGATATATATTTGTTTTCTGAAAGGGCCCACCTGAAGATATAAACAAATGGTAAAACTTATATTACTATTGAAAATATTGTACAGTACCCTGAGGTGATGATGATTAATCTTTGAGAAGGATGGTGTTTTAAAAATTGTTGCTAATTGTATATTCTTCTGAGTTTCTTTTTGTTTTTACCAACATCAATTAAATATCTCTGTTTAGGGTTTTAAAAAGAAGTTTAATAGTGATAATGAATGGTAATCAAGCTGAAAAAGTAAGAAATCAATGGTGTAAACTGAGCCGACGAATTGACCATATTAACTAAAGGTATTGCATTTATAACTGTAGAATGGAGTAAGGAATTGAAGAATTGAGTGGTGAACCATAATAAGAATTGTAAGAATCATTCAAAAGTATTATTATTACCATTATTCGATAACTATTTCAAATTATCTTAAAGCTAGTGTTATTACAACCGATTATTCAATGTCCATGCAGATTGAGAGAAGTTTGGTTCGGTATATTTAGCTAAACGCTTATGCAACGCTCCTGCTTGTGCAGTTATGTAGATGGGGAGATCTACAACTCTAATCAAAAAAGTAATTCATACGTTGAGTAGGCGATTTCCGCCGATCTATTGAATTTACTCGAGAATCTCGGTGATATCTGTAGTAGAGATTTAAGAAATAATAATAATTTGGTTAGAAGGCGTATCTAATATAAATAAAAAGATTGACTAATTTGATTTAGATTAATTATTTGAACTGCTTCTTGAAGTTTAAGCGGTAACGATTGTATGCCGTATTGATGTAGTAGAGTGGGTTGGAGAGGTGAATATTGACCATGGCATTTGGTGATCTTTACAATACTGTAAGTGATCTTTTGCAAGTGGATTATATTTAACCCAGGTGATAAAATGGAAGTACACTTGCTAATATTCTTTGGAGTTATATATGTATATAATTTACGGAAGAAGATGTGTATTTTATCATATATAAAAGTATTAATGTTAAGTAGTTAGCTAATTTTCCAAGTGAAAACAAAAACGAGAGTCCTTGGAATATTTTAATTATATTTGTTTCCTTCAAAGTAGTCTTAATAATAATTTGAGAAAGTTAAGCGTTGAATGATTTCGATTTTCGTTCATTTAAATATAAAAACCTTAATTCAAATGGAGTAAATATTGGTTGAAATTCAAGAATATGACTTTTCTTAGTTGCAATTAATATCTGGATCTTCCTCGATAGTCAGAACTACTGGAACCAGGGCTATATTGGCTCTCCCCAGCTTCTATTGCAAGAATCCTACCAAGAATAGCTGAACGCTTGTTTTCTAAAATGATAATATAGCCATAATTTCTGAGTTCTGTCTAGGTCAGTGAACGATTCATAATGACGCTACAATTATATTAGGGGATGAATATTTATGAATATTAACCACAATTCTTACCGTTCTTTTGTTCTAGCTTTCTAATATCATATTCTATATCAGCCAATTGGTTTTTTAATGATCTAAGCATAGTTTGGTCTTCTGGTGAGTACATCTTTAAAATCTTAGTTTTCAAGAATTATATGAGAAAATATTTCATATTCAGCTACCTTCTAGGAGGTAGTTGAAGCTTTATAGTTAGCAAGTAACAATAAGAGAACATCTATATTTAGGTATTATTTGAATAAATAATTTTAGAGCTATAGCAAGTGATATGTTTTTGGAGGTCATGAGCTATTCAGAGCATAACGCGTGACCGTAAGTTAGCATATATCAAGTCTGAAGAATGTAGTGATCGTGTTTTTGCAGTAAATGGAGCACGTACAATCAAAATCGACCTTATATCCTCTATAAAATATAATAGCAGCATCAAGAAATTATTATTTCTTCCATGCAATAGATCTATTGAATAGTCTTTTTACGCTCCGTTAGCTCCTAGATCCACTAACTCCACCAGCTCCTAGCTCCTACTAGCTCCCAAATCCTATCCACTGACTCCTTAACTAAACTAGCTGCGCTAGCTGCACTAGCTGCACTAGCTCTAAGCTCCCCCGCTATCGCTACCTGTTGCTTGCATATCAATGAAGAAATTCTTTCCGTTCAAACATAAGGTGGGTAAAGCGCGAGAACTTGAAACTCGGAATGTTTCCAATAACGATTATTATCCGGGTATCAGAGAAGTTCCAGTTGGCGTTCTCCCCCTTGCTTTCCAATAGTTATATTAACTGCTGTTGCATATATTAATGATTGACTAATATAAAAGGCGGCTCGGTCCGCAATAAATTGAAACTGCGTAATGAATTGCCTTCTCAAAGCCCGACCGCTTTCACATCCGTTTTTTGAATGAAATACTTTTCTATACTATTATTAAGTAGATATTTTATTATCGGTTTTTGGTTACTTTTTCTCGTGTACACCTCTCAACTTTGTATTGATCGGCGGATTTAAAGATTTTACCATGTTTCACCTGCGAGTATATCTTGCATATCTCTGTATATTAAAACGTTTCATGTATGTGGCTAATTATAGACAACGCGGTGAAGGTTAAGGAAGTGCAAAACGGTGGCATATCTCGTGCAATTTAAAACGAGATGGTTAAGAATTCATAATATATAAATATATTTAGTAAAAATATTATATGTTAGGTATGTGAATTGTTGGTTAATGATATGTATATTGCAGCATATAGTACTTTGTTATATATAGAAAACATTTTCACAAAGGCCGGTGCAACGGTGCAACTTAAGGTTGGCAGACGCTGCTTACTCTTCGGTTGAAAGTTAGCCTAAGGACAAGCAGACAAACAAAATTGGTGTTGAGATTCTTCTTGGCAATGATTAATGTAAATAGATAGGATCGAGATTATAAAGATGTATGAAATCAAATTTTAGTCAATAAATACATTACAGCAGCTTTTAGACAATGTGCAAAAGAAACGCAACTTTGTATAGCATTTTATTCTATAATTCTAAGACATTATTACCTTGCCTAATTAATTCAATAATTACCTTTCAATTTTAAGTATAACTTAGGAATTCGAGGTTTGAGGGTTTAGTCATATTAAGGGACTACTTACCGCTTTCAAGTATGATTTCACACGTGATATTCACGTGATGTAAAAGATGCCCTAACCTGAGCTGAAATTTTCAGCCAAGTTGGATCACCAACTTCACGGTTGATAATTACGGTTAAATTGTAAATAAATATCGAGAGGTGAAAAGTAAGGGTCAAGTGGTATTTCCTCATTTGGTTTTTTTTGCTTAAATTATTTCATCACTCATTTCAAAAATGCTCGTTAGAAGTTCAATTGGTAAAAGATTAACTAATGCTTCAATTATTACAGTTGAATCATCATTAATTCAAAAAAGATTTCAATCTACTGAATCTCACAAACCTTCACCAAAGCCAAGGAATCAAAATAAAAACAAGATTTCTCAAATAGATAATGCATTGAAAACTGGTGACTCAGAAGGTGCACTTGAACTTTTTAAATCTGAACTTCAATCTAATCCAAATTTATTAGCACAATTACAAAGATCAGGTCTTCACTTGAAGTTATTTAGAGAAGCATTAAAGAATAAATCTTCATCTGGTAAAGTTATTATTGATCCAAAAGAACTATTCCAAACTTACTTAAAATCTGGTAAATCTACTGGTTGGATCACTAGTTCAATTATTCTTAACGATGTACTTGAAGATAATCCTGCACAAGGATTACAAACATGGGTTGAATATTTAGAAAGCCTCCCTAATATTTCATTTATTAAGAATCCTGGTAATAAAGAAGCTGCTTGGTCTGCTCTTGTTGCTTATATTGCAAGTTGTATTAAAGAAAATCAACCAGTTAGTTCTGAAATTGCACTTAAATTAGTTCCAATTACTGATATTCCTTTAAATACAGAAATCATGGATTTGCTTGAATTTAGAAAGTTAAAACAATCTTTAAGAAAACAAATCTTTGATGGTTTACAAACAATTCGTTTAGATACATTAGATATTTCATCATTACAATTTTTATCATCGCTTCCAACTGATAGACCTTTAGACTTAGAAATCAAATACAAAGAAGCATTGCAAAAAGTTGGTGAAAATAACCCATTACCAGAATCTGTTTATGCTAGGTTTATTTCCTGTTTTGCTGAATGTACTAGAGTTAATGATGCATTTGAAGTTTGGAATCATATGATTTCTCATAATGTTGAACCAACAATCTTATCATGGAATAGCTTACTTAAAGCAGGTGCCTTATCTCGAAGTAATAAAGATGAAGTATTTCCAAATCTATGGGGTCAAATGATTGATTCTGGTATTAAACCAAACTCTGATAGTTTTGTAGTTTTAATTGAATTTTGTTTCCGTACTGGCAAAGCACAAAAGGCATTAGAGATTTTAGATAGAATTCAAGATGGTAAAGAAGAAGGGGTCACTGTTACATTAAAGATGTTTAATTGTGTTCTTGACGGTTTATTAAAATTAAATAAAATTACTGAAGCAGAAGGATTGCTTAAAGAAGGATTATCATTGGGTTATTCACCCAATGTGGTTACATACAATTATTTTATTCGGTCATACATTAATACTGAACAATATGATAAAGCCAATCAAATTGTTGATCAAATGATCAAGACAAAAATTCAACCTGATGTTTCAACATACACAAATATACTAGATAGTATCTTTAAATTAGCTCGTAAAGAAAATATGGTACCTGATGCGCAAGTTGATACTTTACTTGAAGAAATGAAAAAGCAAGGAATTAAATTGAATTTAGTTACAATGACTGCTATTATATCAGGATTAACAAAATCTTTACATGATATTCAATCATCAAGAACTTTATTTAAAATCATGTTAAGTAAAAAGATAATGCCCAATGCAAGAACTATTAGTACTCTAATTGATAATGAACTCAAATATGGTGGTGATTATCCACATGCCCTTGAGTATTTCCATTCTATGCCAAAGTTTGGAATTCCTCAAGGAACTGCTGCTTATAATCAACTTATTCATTGGACATCCTACAACAACCGAGTTGAAGAATCTTACACTCTGTTTAAACAACTTCTTAAAAATACAAGAACACATCCAAATAAATATACCTATGATTTTATCCTCAATGGTTGTTACCGTCAACAAGGTGGAAGTAATAAAGCAAACTCTATTGCTATTGCTAATAATGTTCTTTCAACATTATCAGATCAATTAGAACAAGGTACATATTTTGATTTTGGTACCGAGTTACCTAAGTTAATTCCAAAGCTTGGATCATCTGGTGTAGAAATTCCCGCCAACGTTGTTAATGCGCTTGAAAAGCTCCAACAACACTAAAACTATATTTTGTATATATAAACATGTAAATATCTCCTAGTTCGTTTTCGTTATTCCCAGCGGTCGGGTCATACTCGATCCCGCTTCCCGAATCCCTATTCCGTAGATTGGTATTATAAACTTTCAGAACATTTTCAATTAATAAGAGGTTTATGACATTATAACTTATGAAAGGGAATTTACCATCGTTATACCAAGTGGTATTGGAACAAGATGTTAAAGACAAAAGATAATTATTACCATCAATATCAAGTACTGTAATCTCATCAAGGCCAACCTGTTGAGAGATTAGAGAGATTAGAGAGTTGGAACGTTCACTCGATACATGATAAGACAATTGTAGAAGTGAAGTATTATTAGCGTATTACAGTTAAATTAGTTGTTAATTTATGTAGAGATATAAGCTTAGTTAAATATTTTACTTCTTATACGATTAGCATTAATATAATAATTAAAGTACTTAATGGAAATTAAATTATCAAGTTTCAGAAAGTTTAAGATAGCCTTAATCTTTAAGTTCATTTGGCTCTTTCACGTGATCATTGTTTCGACGTTCTTATTTCAACAGAGTATAGACCCTGCATTCTTAAAGACTAACGTAAAATCTAAATTTATGATCCTAACCCACAAACTTATTTCACCTCCAGCCCATTTTCGTATCCTTTGCCAGTAACTCTTCAAGTCATCACATCATCATGTCAAACTCTACGGAATCCTACGATGAGCTACTTACAAGACATAGAAAGGAAACTCGTGATTTAACAGCTCAAACTACGGCAATGAAAAAGCAAGCTACAAAAGGGGAGAAAAAGAAGAAGAAAGAAATTTTAAAAGAAATAGAAATATTAGAAGCTGATTTAAAAGCAAAGCATGCTGAAGAAGCTAAGGTAAGTACTTGTTGTAGACACTTTATCTGGTGGGTCGTAACTAACACCTTTATAGAACTTTAATGGAGTAAAATCAACAGAAGCAGTTGATGGCGATCAAGCAGATATTCAAGAAGATGAAGATGACGAACAATCAATGGCAGAGAAACTGTTGGCTCAATTAGAATTAGAAGAAAAAGAACAGCAACAACAACAAAAACAGCAACCGCAACAACAGCAAGAACAGAATACCTCTCGCGGTCCTAAACGTAATCGTCGTAAGGAAAAAATTGCCCAAAGAGAGGCTGCTGCTAAGAAGTTATCTGAAGAAGCAGCTGAAGAAGCATTATCACAACCTGATCTTCGTAAAATTGAATTAGAAAGTTTAGATGCTCTATGTAAAATTCAAAACGTAATCCAACAGGATATTAAACCTGATGGACATTGTTTATTCGCCTCAATAGCAGATCAACTTCAACAAAGACATTCAATTACAAAATCGGTACAAGATTTAAGATCTGACGCTGCTAATTATATTCGTAAGAACCCTGATACATTTGGTCCATTTCTTTTTGATGAAAATACTCTTACTATGAGAGAAATTGAACCGTATTGTGTGGAATTAGAGACAACCCCAATATGGGGTGGTGATATGGAAATCTTAGCATTATCAAATGTTTATGATGCTTGTATCAGTGTAATGTTTAGTGGCAGGTCAACATTAAAAGTGAATGAAGAAGGTAAAAATCCCGAGCTTAAATTAGTTTATTATAAGCATAGTTTTGGATTAGGTGAACATTATAATTCACTAAGAGATATGTAATATATATTATTTAGAAATAGACTTTTAGATTAATTTATTAAGATGGATGGTTAGAAATGTTTATATACAGTAATGGTGAGAAAGCATGAGAAAATATCAACCGCTGAGAACTTTCCAGGGTACATCTCGGCTCAGGGGTAAATGTACGGCGCTATGAGAACAATCACGTAATATTACTCAATGGATAATCCCGAAACCAATTGTTGACCAGATTTCCATTTCCGTTTGTTGTTTAATTTATCTACTAAAAATGTCTACTAAAATTAAAGTTGGATACGTTCCAGAACATTTTTCAACTCCTCTTTTCTTTGCTCAACAACAAGGTTACTATGCTAAACATGGTGTTGAAGTTGAATTTCTTCCTTATCCATCAGGAAGTGGACATTTAATTCAATCGCTTCAAGACAAAACTATTGATGTTAGTATTGGTCTTACTGAAGCATTTGTTGCTGGAATTGGTAAGGGCTCTGATTGGTATAAGATTGTTGGTACTTATGTAACATCTCCTCTTTGTTGGGCTATAAGTTCTGGTGTTAATAGAGATGATATTAAAACTGTTGATGATATTCGTGGAAAGACAATTGGTATCAGTAGAATTGGAAGGTAAGAATGATTTTAAGAGAACTGGAAGCACCAAGTCCAGTATATGTATATCGAAGAACATTAACTAACCAACTAGTGGATCATATGTAATGCCTTTTGTTCTTGCTAAACAGAACGGTTGGAATGAAGAATTCAAATTTGAAATTCAAAATACCTTTAAGAATTTAAGAGATGGTGTGAATCATGAAGGTGAAATTGCTCCTACCGATGCATTTATGTGGGAAATCTTCACTACCAAGAAGTATTATGATAATGGAGAAATCAAACAAATTGGTCAAATTTATACTCCATGGCCATCTTGGGTTATTTCTGCTTCCACTGATTTAACCAATAATGAAAGCGGTAAAAAGGCTATCAAAGGATTATTAGATGGTATTAATGAAGGTATTAAGTATTTCAATGACAACCATGGTGAAGCTGTTGAATATATTTCCACTAATTTAGATTATTCTTCAGAAGATGCATCTGCTTGGTTAAAGACAGTAACTTTTAATAATGATGTTTCTAAAGTTGATGATGAAAAGGTTATTAAGAATACTATTAGTTTACTTCAATCAGCAGGTGTTTTGGAAGAAAAAGCTAATAGTGCTGATTATTTATCTTTAGTTTAAATTATGTAAAGCATAGTTATAGTGTGAAAATGCAGGGACATGTGATCGACATTAACCTACTAAACCGTTGAAGATAGTAAAAAAATTTAGCCGTTTCAGTTATCGAGATGGTTTATATATATATTATTTAGAGTAGTAAATAAACAAAAATGCTAATACACTATTCTGTTAGACCGGTGTTACGGATAGTACCCAAGCTGTCTGTTAGATACGCTAGTGTCAAATCTAAAAAGTTATCTAAAAAGAAAGATGAAGATGAAACTCTGCTTCTTGGAAGAGTAGGAAATAATTTAAAGGTAAGCATTAATGGCATGGTGGTGGATATTTATTTAGCTAACTAATTTAGGGTGGTATTGTAGGATTAGCAAACGTTGGTAAATCTACTTTCTTTCAAGCAATTACAAAATCAACATTAGGAAACGTAAGTATTTGAATAAGTGGATACCATGACATATTCTAACATATAGCCTGCTAATTATCCTTTTGCTACGATTGATCCTGAAGAAGCTAAAGTGATTGTTCCCTCGCCACGTTTCGATAAACTATGTGAAATTTATAATCCAAAATCAAGACAACCTGCTAATATTTCTATATTTGATATTGCTGGTTTAACTCGTGGTGCATCAAAGGGTGATGGTCTTGGTAATGCTTTTCTTAGTCATATAAGAGCTGTAGATGGGTTGTTTCAAGTAGTAAGAGCATTTCAAGATCCAGAAATTATTCATATTGAAGGTAATGTTAACCCAGTTAGGGATTTAGAAATTATTAGAGATGAATTGATATTGAAAGATATGGAATTTGTTATGAAAACAATTGAATTGGCAATAAAAGCACAGAAAAGTAATAATCCTGCTATTATTAAAGCAAAGAAGGAGGAAGTGGTCGTAGCTGAAAAAGTTCTTAAATGGCTAGAAGATGGCAATAGAGTTGCAAATGGTAAATGGAGTAATAATGAAGTCCCAATCATTAATTCAATGACTTTATTAACTGCTAAACCATCGGTTTATATTGTAAATATAAGTGAAGAAGAATATATTTTAGGGTCAGAAGAGGAAGGAGTGAAATGGCTCAAAGATATAAAAGAATGGATTGATTTGAATTCCCCTGGAGATAGAATTGTTCCTATTAGTGTAGGATTAGAAGCAAGATTATCAAATATGACAGCAGAAGAAATGAATAGTGAATTGAAAGAATTAGATACTAAAAGTGCACTTCCAGAAGCAATTCAAGAGCTAAGAAAGAATTTACATCTAATTAGTTTCTTTACTTGCGGAAAGGGTGAAGTAAAAGAATGGACTATCCGTAAAGGTACGAAAGCTCCTCAAGCAGCAGGTATTATTCATAACGATCTTGAAAAGACTTTTATTTTAGCAAATGTTAGCAAGTATGAAGATATTATAGGAACTAATGGTGATGATAACTTAATTAAATCTTCTGGTAAACTTTTACAAAAGGGAAAAGATTACGTAGTAGAAGATGGAGACATCATTCACTTTAAATCAGCAGCAGGAAAGAAATAAGAGAGTATATTTTTAAATGTAGAAGTATATATGTATATAATTTATATAAACTAAAAAGTAGTTAGTAAAAGACCAGATCCAATGGTTAATAAATAATCATCAATCAATTCTTAAAATCAGTTATAAACTTTTTTTCTCATGGTAAATAAGTCGACGAGCTGGGTTTATAGATAGAACCTTTAAGGTTCATTATCATCATAAAAAGAGAATTGATTAAAATCCAAATTAACTTACTATATAAAATGGGTGTGTATAGTAGGAAAGAAAGTTTTTCACAACGCGTTGAAATATTTATAAAAAAATGTTTGTGAAAAATTTAGTATGGTAGAGAACAATGCTTAATCGATGGACCCTAACCGCTATCGCGATGAGAATAAGATCGGGTCTTTTATATATGCGTGAACTAGCTTAAATTGGGAATAGAAGTTGATTGGAAATAATCTATATGGAAGAGAGATATTCCAGTTAAGCTGGTTATTTAATTTTATATATTTTCATTAGTTTACAGCTAATCTTAATTATATGTTAAATTTACTTTGACCATCTGTATAAGATCTATATATATATATATATACAATATATATAAATAATATTATTATTACGTGCAATTACATCACCTGCCGCGGTAGAACTCGAGCTACGAATCAACATGCGCAGGTGAATTATATATATACACATATCTACTACTTAGCTACACTATATATACAATCCAACTCTTAATATCCATATGGTATATAAAACCAATTGCCTATAGAAATAATTGCTCCCCAACCATACAATTCACCTCCGAAAATCATCCGATTCGTTATTCGGACCCGATCTCGGATCGCCCACATATATGTGGAACCGTTTAAACCTCTGTTTGACTCAGTCTCCAGTTGGTCTAGTTAGTAATTCATATGTGGGGTTGGACTTGGTACGAGCGGATGGCCGGAAAGTTGTTGACTAATACGTTACTATTTAAGGTACAAAGTTAATGGCAATTAAGTTACATGTCATTCGTTTGATAGAGAAAAGTCTTGATAATGATCAATGTATGTCTCACGGAATGCCGCTGGAATGGGGGAAGAAATTACTCACTCATTTCTAGATCCGACAATCAGATCCACACCCTTTCGCCCGTTTAGATTCCGCTGAAAACACCCGCGCTTAATCGTTCTTGCTGCTGCTGCCCCGAGTAAGATTTACTTTTCTTTTTAAAGATAGCATACAAATGCATGATAAGAAGTGCTAATCTTACACGCTTTTTGTTTCCGGAAGCGGCATATTCTTCCGTTATCGATTCCCTCGACAAGGAGTTATAACTGGACTATATAAAGCAGATGGTTTCAACCTTTCAATAATCTCAGGATTATTATTCTTTTAGTTTAAGTTTACTTATTTTAAATTACTTTACATAATGGATGGTATTCAAATTTTCTCACCTATAGATTCTGAAGATAGTAACTGGCCAAATGCTACTTCTCCTTCTAAGATAGTTACTAAATCAGCTTTACAATTCATTGCTACTTTACAAAGAGCTCATAATAAGAAAAGATTAGAGTTATTGCATGCTAGAAAAGTTCGTCAACAAGCTATTGATAATGGATCTACAGGCTTACATTTATTAGAATCAACTAAACAGATAAGAGATGATGCAACTTGGATTGGTGCCCCATTAGCACCTGGATTGGAAGATAGAAGAGTAGAAATAACTGGACCTCCAGAAAGGAAGATGATTGTTAATGCATTAAATGCTGATGTTTCAACTTATATGTCTGATTTTGAAGATTCTTTAGCTCCTACTTGGAAAAATGTCACATGGGGTCAAGCTCATCTCTATGATGCAATTAGAAATCAAATTGATTTTACTGATGGTAAAACTGGTAAAGAATATAAAATATTAGCCAGAAATCGAAAACCTGTTACATTAATTGTTCGTCCAAGAGGTTGGCATTTAGATGAAAAGCATGTTCAAATAGATGGGGTGCCAGTAAGTGGTTCAATTTTTGATTTTGGTCTTTATTTCTTTCATAATGCTAAAGAACTTGTTAAAAGAGGAACAGGTCCTTACTTTTATCTACCAAAAATGGAATCACATCTTGAAGCAAGATTATGGAATGATATATTTATTCAATCACAACAACTATTAGGAATTCCAGTTGGAACAATTCGTGCTACTGCTCTATTAGAAACTCTTCCTGGTGCATTTGAAATGGAGGAAATTATTTATGAATTAAGAGAGCATTCTTCTGGTCTTAATTGTGGTAGATGGGATTATATATTTTCAACTATTAAAACTTTAAAGAACAACCCAAATCATATTCTTCCTGATAGATCAGATGTTACAATGACTGTTCCATTTATGAATGCTTATGTTAAACGTTTGGTTGAAGTTTGTCATAAGCGTAAAGTTCATGCAATGGGTGGTATGGCAGCACAAATTCCAATTAAGGGTGATGAAAAGGCAAATGAAGCAGCAATGAATAGAGTAAAAGCTGATAAGTTAAGAGAAGTTAAAGCAGGGCATGATGGTACTTGGGTTGCTCATCCTGCTCTTGCATCAATTGCAAATGATATTTTTAATGAATACATGCCAAAGGAGAATCAAATTGATTTTATACCTTCATTATCTGTTCAAGGATATAAAGCAGCTACTCCAGAAGATCTTACAAATACTACAATAGAAGGAGGTAAGATAACTGAGGCAGGTATTCGTAAAAATATTTATATAGGATTATGTTATATGGAAGCATGGCTTAGAGGTCTTGGTTGTGTACCAATTGATTATTTGATGGAAGATGCTGCGACTGCAGAAGTATCTCGTGCTCAGCTTTATCAATGGGTAATTCATAATTCAAAAACACAAGATACAAATGAAGTAATTACACCAGAACTTACGTCGAAAATCCTTTCCGAAGAGGTTGAAAAGCTTGTAAAGTTATCTTCTTCAAATAATAAATTCCAACAAGCTGCTGACCATTTTCTACCAGAGATTACTGGTAAACATTTTAATGATTTCCTTACAACTTTACTCTATGATGATATTACAACTATCCAACCAACTTCTATCGATCTTTCTAATTTACAAGATTAAATAATTAATAAATAATTTACATATTTATATATTTGTGTATTACCCTTTTCTCTCCTAGTTTGCATCTGGAAGCATGAGCTCTGCTCACACCCAGAGATGAAACTACATCATCAAACTAAAACTCTACCTTCTCCAAGATGTAAATTGCATGATTCATGTTAACCAAATATATCTAAACATTGCACCCTAAACCTTATCCAAATTAAACCTTAGCTACAGTTACGATTTGACTATATTAACGCCCTATTATGCTACAAAATTCCGAACTCAGCCGCTGTTCAGCCGCTGTTTTGCAACCACTATACCTACGTTAACTGTTATACTTTATCATTTTAACTAATTAATAGGGTGGGTGAATCAGAAGGAAAGATTTCGATCAAATTTTGGATTTATATTTCTAATTTTTATTTATGTAAAGTACATACATACACTTGGATTAACTTGTTCTTTGAAAATCAACAAAAAATAGAAGTCCTCATCTGCCTTAGATTTTTTTGTCAACTGATCTAGTTATTTACCCGTATTTTGTATTGCGTGTGTTCTACCTTTACTAAACATTCACATACATAATACGAACTTGACATAAGCTTATCAACAACATAATATTTTACCATCAATCACTTTTCTAATAATCATATTAATAACTTTTCACCTTTTCGTACACAAGCTAAGTTTTGTCTTTGAAAGCTTCCAACATACAGCCTTATAAATCGACGTTTTCTTGGTACATATTTGATCGCCATTGGAATTTTTGTTTATATAATAGGGATCGACGGTACAGTTAATCAAGTTACCAGAGCGATATTAATAAGAGGAATTTAGATTTCATCGATAGCTTTTTAATTTTGCATCTATCGTACTTTATTTTCTATTCATTGGTAAGCATATATCCTCTCCGTTAATTCCCTTCATTGTTTGGACGGGTTTTCAAAAGTGTTGTCTTTTAAATCAACATCTTCACTTTCTTATCTTCCTGCTCTGATTATAACAGGATTTGGATATTCTCTCCTTTTATTATTTAGAGTTTTCTTGTTCCTTTTATTCTTTATCCTTTTAGTCGTTTGTTATATTTGTTCAACAGTTCAAGGCTTCTCAATGATACCAATGATTCGCCAAATTAGACCGTCCGAGATACAAACTTCACGGTTAACCAGTTCAGATACTATTACTGTTGAAGAAGGTGGTACTAATAGTAATTCAAGTCCAACTCCAACCTCATCAAATAATGTATTTTCTCCAGCAACACCAAATAATTCCATTCCTCAATCGCCTACAAATGGTGATGAAACACTTATTTCAAATACTACTCATTATGCTACATTAGTAAATGCCCCATCCGGGTTTTTACAATCCATTGGTGAATCTGATTCTTCATCATCACCTGATTCAGGGTCTGGATCAGATTCTGCTACTCCTATTCCAAATTCTGCATCAACAAGAACAATTCCTTCAACTTCAAATCGATTACAATCTCAAGAACCTCCAACTCAAACATCTAATGAACAAGCACCACTTTCTAATTCATCAACTCCTTCACCTGAAGCAACTAAATATCCTTATTCAATACGTCTTAGTCCATTTGTTGATCATTCAAGTTCAGTACCTGCTTTTTATACTGGAGCTGTTGAACGTGAAGCAAGAGAAGGTTCAGTTATTAAAATTGGTAGATATGATAATAAAAAGGATCATCAAGACGGTGATTCACCGCATGTAGCACCTATTGTATTTAAATCAAAAGTTGTTTCTAGATCTCATGCTGAATTTATATGTCAAGATGGTGGTCAATGGTTTATAAAGGATGTTAAATCATCATCTGGTACGTTTCTAAATCATATTCGACTTTCTTTAGCAAATGAAATCTCCAAACCATTTCTACTTAAGGATGGTGATGTTATACAACTGGGAGTTGATTTCAGAGGAGGAGTTGAAGAAGTTTTTAAATGCATTAAAGTTAGAATAGAACTTAATCGAAGTTGGCAAAAGAAACCAAATAATTTCAATATCAATCAATTAACAAACTTGAGAAATTTATTTTTAAATCCATCATCAACTGAACATCATGAAAATAGTCAAGAATGTGTTATATGTTTATTACCAGTTTCTGCATGCCAATCATTATTTATTGCTCCTTGTTCTCATAGCTGGCATTATAAGTGTATTCGCCCGGTTATAGTGAAATCATATCCACATTTCTTGTGTCCAAATTGTCGTGCTATATGTGATTTAGAAGCTGATATTGAAGTACCTGATCTTTCTCATTTGGTACCAACAGCAACTCAAGTTGAAAATGGTGAAATTACCTCCACCAATTAATTAATTGACAATAACTTCTAAATTTCTACACTTTCTGTATAATCCATATCCATATATTTAATTTATTTAAGTAGACCCCCATGTCATCACGTTCCTATATATTATCTACAAATACATTCTTCTTTTATGTTATTTATAACTAGCATTTAATGCTTAACAGTCCAGGCAGAGCCTGGTGTTAGAGTAAAGGTAGAAACCAGAAGAGGAAAAAGAAGAGGAAATCTATTTAGTAGTATCCATGCAATATTTAAGAAAAGCTATGCACGACGAGCATAACTGATATCATCAAGAAGTAATTGTTGAAGTTTCTCTTTAGTGGATTCATGTTTCCATAAATCATGCGGTCCTTCTAATACTTCCCATGCTAAAGTATTTTTAGTTAATTTGGTAAGTAACCGTTGTTTATCACTCCATTCTTTATCAGTACGAATACTTTTCGATGAACTAATAACTACTATTGGAATATCATCATCTAATGAAGCATTAGATTCTATAATTTCTGCTTTTGTTGTAGTACGAGCAGAAAGCTGCTCTTGTAACTTAGCAAAGTAATATTTTGGTTGATGTTTCTGTGACGAACCATATATTCTATCAAATGGTCCATCTCGGAAGATAAGCATATTAAATACATTTCTATATCCAAAGGAAGAAAGTACTCCTTGAATCCAATATTTAAATCCTTGCCATGAGGAATTTCGTTTATAAAATAAATCTTCATGAAGATTATCTACTAATACAAGACTATGAATAGAAGGTGAATGCCTTGATGCAAATATACGAGAATATAGTCCTCCAACTCCATGAGAAACTAAAACGTATTTAGATTCACTAGCGTTTGTTAATTTTTGATCTAATGTATCAAAAAGAATATCGGCAACTACTCCAGCAGATAATGGTGATGGTGCTTGATCAGAAAATCCAAATCCTGGTCGATCCCAATAACAAACTTGATAAAGTTGACCTTTTTCATATAATTCTAACATCCATGATGAAAATTCATAAGAAGAAGATTCGCCTGCTTCAGCTAAGATAGTAACATTACGAGAAGGTGGTGCAGGTCTTGATTTTGATTGAATGTTACTAATCTCGGTACAATAGATATGAACATCAATAATACTATTACTTAAATCAAATGTAGTAGTATTTCCTCCTATCCTAATTGGAATTATATCACCTGGTGGATCCATATATGCCATATCATAACTTTCAATAACCATATTAGTCGAAATAAGTGCTACTGATAATAAAATTAATCCTCTGGTACAAAACATAACTACCATTCTAACATAATCATTAAACGATTTTCTTTGTTCAGGTTCATCACCTCTTACTAATTCTTGTTCTCGCTTTTTCGTATATTCAACTACTTTATCAGTAACTGGAGCAAGAATAAATGTTACTAAAGAACCAACGGTTGTAATTAATCCACCTCTAGAACCATTTTTTTCTCTTTGTGATGGAACCGATAATACAACAACCAAATCTAACAAAACAATACCTGCAGTTACATATTCAACACCTCTATCAGCTTGTGCAGGAAATCGATAAAACATAAGAGAAGAGATAACTTCTGCTAATGACATTAAAGCCATATCAAGTTGTGTAAATGCTGAACTAACACTTGGTTCATCTAACCAAGGAATATGAGCAAAAACATTTATAATAAGAAGAGAAATCCACCCAGACCATGCAACGGTAAGAATATAAAGTAGAATACGAAGCCCTCTAACTGATAAGGTATCTAAAGGATTTTGAGAAGGATCTGAAGGTGGTCCTTCAGGGTCGTTATTTAGAAATGGTTCTTCAAGACGATGAAGTAGAGGACTAGCTTCATTAATAATATCATCTTCAAGGTGATCTTCTACTGAACGAACCAATCCTCTTGCACCTAAAACTCTAGATTTAGGGGGTGATGGTGGTGGGGGTAGTTGAGTATCTTTTGTATCTGTTGGTCTAGTTGAATGTGGAGTAGAAGTATTCTTAGGTAATGAACTAGATTGTATTGTTCCATAATTGATTTCACTATTAAGATCATTCCCACCAATAAATGAAAGAAAATTGCCTTCAATAACACCAATACCTTTACCAAGTTCATCAACTGTTTCGTCTACTACATCATTTATCAATTGACTAACATCATCACGGACCTTATGATGAGTTTGTGGTGAAGTTTGTGGTGAATTGGGTACTGGAGCAGTTACTGGATTAGGTGCTGGAGTGGATTGCAAAGTTTTATTACTATGTTTGCTCTGTTTAGCTTTTTCTATATCTTGAGATGTGATTTGTGAAGAAGGGATTACTCCACTTAATACACCAGGCATGATTACAACACCTTAAACACAAATTTAACTAAATTAAATCCGGAATTGAAATAAGATGAACCAATAATTATGACAGTGATTAGTTGAAGGTAAAAGAGTTAATCATCTGCTAAGAATCATGCATGTTTCTCTGCCTTATCGTTATCAATTAAATTCGTAAAGTAAACAAAACTAACCCTAACTCTGCAGGGGATATCGGGTTAGGGTAGTTGTGAATGGGTTTCGACATTCTGTAAAGCTTTAACGGTTAAGTGTTTATTTTCATTTGTAAAACGGGTTCGTGGATTTCGAGATAATCTAATAATCTTAAATCTTTCATAATTAATTGAATATGGAAGTATAGATAGCTTAAGATAGGACGTGAGTGATATAACTCATGAGGTTGGATGGCGTAAATAATGAAGATATTAGGCAATGCCATTGCGGAGGAAAGTTAAGACTTAACAAGAGAGAATGGCGTTTAAGAATGTATTTAGTATATAACGTTATATAGTAGTTTTACTTAAATAATAAAATAATGATAAATTGAATACCATTGATAAAGTTTAATCGCATTTGTTTACCCCCTTACACTCTGCTTCTCGATTAACTGCAATGTAATTAAATTTCTCGGTATCCATTCCGATTTCGAATAATAAAAGGTTCCTTAACAAATTATCTACTGCCGAATAATCTCCTATTTGTGGGGTACACACAATACAATATTTGCTTATGCACTTCTTATCGGTCTCGGACAATGCTAACCGACTTACCACCAGACGGCTTTTAGTTCAACCATGCTTAATTCTAGTCAATATTTTCTGGCGCACCTCGGCAAAAGTTACCCCTTTGAAGATATAATATCCGCCAGACCGGAATATATATAAGTTAGATCATTCAAGCTTTGAAATTTAAAGGAAGAGCAGAGTAAAGGAAACTAATTAAAAAACTGAAATAAGAAATTGAATTGTGAAGAAAAGCAACAATAAATTTATTTCAAACAACCAATACAAATACTTCCACTTGTCTAATCATAGTTAGTAATTGTAATCTGAACTTTACTTTTTTATAAGTATACCTCAACATGCTCCATTTACCAAATATTGCAGTTCTTTCTCCTGCTATTACCAGAGTTCTTGGTTGTAATCCTGGTAAATTCACACTCCAAGGTACTAATACCTATCTTGTTGGAACTGGAAAATCAAGAATCCTACTTGATACTGGTGAAGGTAGACCAGAATATGCTAAACTATTAATTGATTATCTTAAACTTACTGGATTACAAATTGAAACTATTCTAATCTCACACTGGCATCATGATCATACAGGAGGAGCTCAACATATTTTAGATCTTGTATCTAATAAACCAAAAGTATATAAAATGGGAGAACCAGATGATTTACCAGAAAATTTACTCCAGGCAAATGTTCAACCAATTGTTGATGGCCAAGTATTTAAAGTAGAAGGTGCAACTTTAACTTCTCATCATACACCTGGACATACTGATGATCATATGGTATTTTGGTTAGAAGAAGAAGAAGCTTTATTTAGTGCTGATAATGTACTTGGTGGAAGTACAACAGTATTTTCTGATTTAAAAGTATATCTTGATTCATTAAGGAAAATGGAGAAGATTGGAAATGGAAAATTAGCAAAGATTTACCCTGGCCATGGCCCCGTTATATATGATGGTCCAGCAATTATTAAAGAATATATTCATCATAGACAAGTAAGAGAGAATCAGATAGTTGAACTTCTTCGTGCTGCAGATGAACCACTCTCTTTATCCGATATAGCTGCTGATATTTATAGGGATGTTCCAGAAGAAGTAATGAGGTATGTAGAAAGAGGTATTCTTCTTCACTTGGATAAATTACATCAGGAAAACAAGGCAACTCAAGATTCATCTGGTGATTGGTCTTTACAGTCTAGATTTAAGTTATGACTATCTAGTAGTCATATCCATGAAAATAAAGGATATGAACTTGAGTAACTAGATCTATATATTCCTCGGCATTTCATCTACTAATATATTAATTAATTATATCGTAAAGTCCCTACAATGATTGAGTTTTGACTGGGTCCGACCCGGAACTCGCGGTTGTTGGTCATTAAGCAGTTTGGTTGGGTTGGTTGAAGAGATCTGAACATTTCCTATTAGACATGATTATTTATCCAGAAATCTATCCTTAAAACACCATCCTTTCACTTTGTTACATTTAACAGATCATTATATTATCCTGATCTGGGCAGAGCCCAGCCATAGGAACACAAGTGGTTGGCGTAAATTCGTTATATTTTTACCTAATCATGCAAATATCATCGTCAATTTTGTTTCTTATTTGTCTTTTGGTCGTTTGAATAGTAAGATATGTGGTTCTGGCGCATGTGTTTCATAATGAACCCAACCAAGACTTTGAGTGATACCTAATCCTCTCCATTCCTCTTCATATAAGATTCTAAGCGTTCCAGTATCTGGATCAAAGTAATCCCGTGGAATCACTTTTAACATATTCTTAGGTAAAATTACATGTCTAAGAGAGAAGTTAGTGAAATCAATCAGGAAAGAGGTGCTTATTAGGTTATACTTACCTGTATTCGAAATTATCATCACTATATCTACATTTGTTAGCTTTAGGACGTGGATAAATGTCAAAGTGCATCCATACACCGCGCTTTTATCTCTTACCTTGTAGAATAATGAATATGATCCTGAAATTCTTCTATTCTTGCTCTCTCAGCCACTGAGAGCATTCGTGGTCCCGGGCGTGATTTATCCATTGTATGATCTGATGTTTGGTTGGTTTAAGTATAAAATTGAAAGATGATTGAGATTAGAAAAGAAAAAGAAAAAGAAATGCACTCTACGGTTCAACTGACACAAGCTTTAAAAGATAACCAGTGAAGTGTAACTGCTAGTGGATGGTCTGGTGCTGCCGCGTCAATGTTAGAGTTAAACTTTGTTAGGTTGGAGAACGATATCGATATATTGTGTGAATGTAAAAATATTCCGAATACGGTGGACGCGTGAGTTTGGTGAATGTTGAATGTTTGACTGTTTGACAGTAGCCGTATGAGGAAACGGCCGGTTAGCCGCGATGCGCGCTCACTGTAGGTATAACTTTAAGCATGTTAAGAACTAAGGAAACCACCTCAGCTCCCAGATATTGTTGTATTTGGAATTCACCATTGCAATTAATTAGTTAATTATTTCTTCAATTCGACTTTTTAAGCTTATAAAGATATGGAGTAGCGACCTAACGTTACAATATCCTTACTGAGTCTGATCCTAATAACAATCTTCTCATAAAATATATCACTTCTTATACGGATTCCTATTGTCCGATAATTAAAGTCTAGGTTAACTATAACTTAACTTATATAACGTTATATTTTATATATGTAAAACTATATAGAAAGTAAATATACATAATGAAAGATATTACATAATAACTTCATTCTTAACATCACTTTTAATTTCTTTATGAGGAAGTACAATGGTGTTTTGAACATGTACTTCATCAGCAACAATAACATTTGTTGCAAGAATTGTAACATTTTGTACTCTAACACCATCCTTTTCAGTTGTTGCAGAATAATTTGAATGATTTGTTGGTGAACCTTCAATTCTAGCCCATTGACCAATTTTAGTTCCACCACAAAGAATTGAATGTAAAACAATTGCATTTGGTTTAACTTCAGCACCTTCAAGAATAATTGAATCTTTAATTCTTGCTCCTTTACCAATCTTTGCATGTGGACCAATAGATACATCAGGACCTAATTTTGCAGTTGGATCAACTTCAGCAAGTGGATCAATATAAACTGGTGGAACAATTGTTGCTGATGGTTGAGCAAGTCCTGTTGCTTTTGGATTTGTTTGAAATAATTGTTGAAGATAAAGTGAATTAGCTGGTACTGCTGATCCAGCTTCTTTAACTTGACGCCAAAAGTCCTTTGTTTCATAAACATATAAATGTTCATCTTCAGCAAATTTAACCAAAACATCTTGTTCTAAACGTAAAATATCCTCATCATTTTGTTCATCTGTATAATATGCATTATTAAGTGCATCTTGCTCCTTCTTTTGACGGGCTTCTTTCATAATTTGAAAGAAACTTCTATCAAATAAATAAACACCAGCGTTAATTAATGTTGAAATATGAGATTCTGGTTTTTCAACATAATGAACAACCTTTTGATTTTCATCAGCAACAATAGCACCAAAATTATTAGCAATCTTTGATGGAACTCTTGTACCTAAAATTACTGCTTTAGCATCCTTTTCATTGAAAAATTCATTTAATTCTTTCAATGGGAATGATGAACAAACATCTGCATGAATAACATAGAACTTTTGTGGATTTCCTTTTAAAATTTCATCTCTAAAATGATATAAACCACCAGCAGTACCCATTGCTTTATATTCTCTTAAATATTTAATTGATAAATGAGGGTATTGCTTAAGAGTATCTTGAATAAAGTCTCTGAAAACTGGTTCTTCATAAAATCCAAAAAGAATAATCTCTTTAACTTCTTCAACTGCTGCTACCGCATCAACAGCATGCGACAACATAGGTTTACCAGCAACTGGGAATAAGACCTTTGGAGTATCTAAACTAATTGGTCTAAATCTAGTACCACGGGTACCACCACCAACTAAAATAAGTGCTTTAGCAGACATTGTTTGATTGTTATTTAATATGTTCTAATTCTAAGGAGTGAAGAAAGGGAAACGGTTTGTTTTTGTTTTCCTCGATCTTTACAAACAACGTGGCTTCGGAACAACTATGCGGCTGACCAACCCCACATAGTTCCGACAACCAGCAGCTAAGTAGGTGAAGTTGAGAGTTATTGGAATGGATTAGAATGGATTGGGATGGATTGGGATGGATTGGAATGAATAGCTATATTGAGATTTTACTATACTACTGAGATGAGTATATTTTATATATTACATAGTAACATTAAGCTGAATAAATTCTATCTTGCCGTGGAAATGCAAGTAGTGCCTTAGCTATTATGTTTCACTGATTCTCATGATGATCGACCTAGTGATAGTGGAGGATAGAGAAAACTTCGGGTTATCTCACTACTACTAAGCTATTAGTAAATATTATATAAATTAATAAAATTATATTATAGACAATCATTCACTATTATTCTTGAATTGATTTGGTTAATGCGAAATCAGGCGTTATAAGCATTCTAAGCTTTCAACCTTAAACCTTATCTGACATCTTTGAGTTAGATTTAGGTGATGAACATGCAGGGACGTCGTTATGTGCATCCCTCGATATTGTGCAAATTCTACCCACCATAGATAGCAAAATATACCAAAGTGAATCAGTTAAACTCATCTTAACCATTTGAATTGTTGAAATGTTAAATAAATGATATTACTGTGAACAACTTCCAAAGAGCTGTTCCTCAAATTCAACATAACCAAGCTAGTAGTAGTAATATGAAGTAAGGATCCAACATCTCATACAATCAATTAACTTTCTTGATATCTCCAAATCATCATAACAACTACAACTACACCAAATCTTTCCGTGCTTACTCAAATCATATATAATCATCAACATATCCTCGCTCCGAACATTGATCGGACGCATGGACTAGGCACTAATGATAATAGAGTTACAAAATATATTTACGATTATGCATACACAAAAAGCTATTTCTAAATGGTGGTGAAGTAAACCTTTCAACCAAGCTTTACACCAGAACCTGCCAACCCAACTTTACTTCCCCCTTTACTTCTTTCATCTTTAATATCACTACTTCGAACAACAGTATTAGTTACCGTCTTTTCTCTTTCAATTTTAACACCTTTAACAACCTTTTCAATTTCTTCCTTATCAAGAGTTTCATATTCAAGGAGACCATGAGCTAATCTATCCAACTCAACAGACTTTTCTTTCAACATTTTACGGGTTCTACTTTCTGATGTTAAAAGAAGATTACGAATTTCTTGTTCAGCAAGATGTCTTGTATCAGCAGACCAATCATTCCAACTTTCTGCTAATTCAACTGGACCAATTGCATCACACATTCCAAATGAAGTAACCATTGCTCTTGCTACTTGAGTAGCATTCTTTAAATCAGAAGAACATCCAGCAGTAACATTTTCAGGTCCATTAATCATTTCTTCAGCAATCTTTCCACCCATACAAACATCAAGTCTTGCAAGAAGTTCTTTCTTAGATTGATCATACTTATCCATTTCTGGTAATTGAAAAGTAATACCAAGAGCAGAACCACGAGGTAAAATTGTTGCTTTATATAAACTTGTTGCACCGGGAGTATAAAGAGCCATGATTGCATGTCCAGCTTCATGGAAAGCAGTATTACGACGTGATTCTTCAGTTAAAACCATTGTTTTACGAGCAGCACCAAGTAAAATCTTATCTTTTGCCCATTCAAAATGGCTCATATCAACTGATACTGCCTTTTGTTGAGATGCAAATATAGCTGCTTGATTAACTAAATTCATTAAATCAGCACCAGAGAATCCTGATGTACCTCTTGCAATGGTAGATGGATCAACATCTGCAGCAGTTTCAACCTTTTTCATATGATGTTTAAGAATCGCAATTCTGCCTCTTACATCTGGTAATTCAACATGGACAATTTTATCAAATCTACCAGGACGTGTTAAAGCTTTATCAAGCATTTCAGGGAAATTTGTTGCTGCAATGAAGATTACACCAGTAGTTTGTGAAAAACCATCCAGATCAACAAGTAATTGATTTAATGTTTGTTTGGAATAAGCATGATCTTTTGGATTTCTTTTACTTCCTATAGCATCTAATTCATCAATAAAAACAATTGCTGGAGCTTTAGCTCTTGCTGCAGCAAATAATTCACGGACTCTCTTTGCACCAACACCAACATAAAGTTCATCAAATTCTGAACCACTCATAAAGAAGAATGGAACGCCAGCTTCACCAGCAACTGCTCTTGCAAGAAGAGTTTTACCAGTACCTGGAGGACCAGTTAAAAGAATACCTTTTGGAAGTTTACCACCAAGACCAGTGAATTTAGAAGGATCTTTAAGGAAATCAACAATTTCTTCCAATTCAGCACGAGCTTCATCAACTCCGTGAACATCAGTGAATTTTACATTTGACTGAGAACCATTAGCACCGTCTAATTTGGAACTACCAATATCACTACCTGCTCCTTTTAAAATTGATGCTGATTCAGTAAAAAATGTTAACCCAACAATAAGACCCCAACCAGCTAATCCCATAGGAATAAGCCATTTAAGCCATTTAAGAATAGATGAAAGAGCAGTTTCATTAATAATAATATGAACAGGATCAGTTCTAGTACCTCTACCAAGAGCATTTAAACCATTCATATCATTTATTATAGGAGTTGAAATATTAGCTGAACCATTAGAACCATTTGCTTGAGCTTGCGCTTGAGCTTGTGCTATTAATGACCTTTCAACAGCTTCTGCCTTTTCCATATGGCCAATAACCTTTAATGCCTGAACATAAATACTATCACATTCTGCATTTCTACCAACTCCAGGAGATTCATAACGGGAAACTATTAAATGGGGGTAGTTTGATGCTAATAAATTTCTATAAAAATCTGCTTGTGCAATAGGATTTGAGAGTGATCTATTAGCAACTTGTTCTTTAATAGATAATAAATGAGTAGCTGAAGTGGTGGAAGTAGTTGAAGTAGGATTATTAGATGATAGAATTGAGGATGATGCTGGATTGAAAGGACCCCAAAAAGATCTGGTTTGTGAAGGATAAATGAGAGAATGATGAAGCGTGGGACGAAGTCGTAACGACCTTGTAGTAAATCTTATCATAATAGGTTGTTTAATAGAATTGAAAATGACTTCGAGGGAAATTTATGAATTCAAGTAGTCTGATTTGATTTGATTTCGAGAAGAAAAATGTTGATATTGTCAATAACGTTCTAAAAAAACTATTAATTCACCTCCAATGCAAATTTTCTTAGTTATCTTATGTTTATATTTATTTATATACTTCTGTTCTTTTCAGTTTTCCTTTTAAGTTCCACAGATAGTAGTAGTTTTACTTCAATAGTTTAAAAACCATTAAAGATGACTAGATTTCTTTAGATCTTTAAGTTATTTTAATACTTCTTGGAAGCTAGGGAATGTTATAACGCGACTTACGATAATTACCCAACTGCCGAACTTCCGAAATATGATATTAACGGGATATTTATATAATTTTAATTAGTTCTTGCAAATATTTACTCCGCTGGCGCGGGTAAGCTTGGTATGGGCAGAGTACTAACAGGCAGTTTTTCAGTTGTCCCAACGTTGAGTTCATAAGGTCCGCCACAATCACCTCATAAATTGGTCATACAATAGCTCGCATGCTGATAATTAGAATGTACGAGAATATTCCAATATGTAGAATATGCTATAGAACGAGGTTTCCCCTTGCCAACGGTAGGAGTGCAAAGTTAAATAAATACTCCCAACCCCATGGGTGGTACGATACGCCTGTAACTTACCAGCAGAGATTATAAACCACTAACGTTAACGGTTAACTTTAACTATGCAATTATCTTACAGCCATCTCCGTCTACATCCGCTCCTATATCGGCCAGACCCGCGCATCCGCTCATTATCGGACTGACGGTGGTACCAACGATTCTCACACTCATTCTTCTCATAAATTATTTATCTATAACAAAATACATTGTTTATTTACATCGACATATACATCATAATCTCAACTTTGAGTCATTCTTCTTAATACAAACACTTTAGCAGCCTATTACACATGATAACAACCAAAACTCCGGCGGCAGGAGCCTCCTATGTACCAATTATTGACTCACGCCGATATCGGCCATGCACCCCACAAATTAATCACCACCGATTCACAATTTCCCTTACATTGGCTAAACGATTATTGGTTCAGATCATGCCGATACCGGTGGGCACCGTAGATCTACATATTCAAACTTGGTTTTAAAATACTTGATTTAAGTGAAAATTTACTGTCTCCGATTCTTATATATACAGCTGGAATAATCTTTGGTATTTTTAGTCAATCCCCATTGTTTTATTATAACTTGTAAAACTTTTATTTATTAACAATGCCTTCAGTTAACCAAAACCCTCAAACCCTTTATGATAAGGTATTCAATGATCACATTGTTTCAAAAGAAGGTGAAGACACTTATCTTATTTATATTGATAGACATTTAGTTCATGAAGTAACTTCTCCTCAAGCTTTTGAAGGTTTAAAGAATGCTGGTAGAAAGGTTAGAAGAACTGATTGTACATTAGCTACTGTTGATCACAATATTCCTACAACAACAAGAAAATCTTTTAAATCAATTCAAACTTTTATTCAAGAAGATGATTCTCGTTTACAATGTTCTACATTAGAACAGAATGTTAAGGATTTTGGAGTACGCTATTTCGGCTTAGATGACTCCCGTCAAGGAATTGTTCATGTTGTTGGTCCAGAACAAGGATTCACTTTACCTGGTACTACTGTTGTGTGTGGTGATAGTCATACTTCAACTCATGGTGCATTTGGTGCTTTAGCTTTTGGTATTGGTACTTCAGAAGTTGAACATGTATTAGCAACTCAAACTCTTTTACAAACGAAATCCAAAAATATGTTAATTAATGTTATTGGTGATTTAAATCCTGGCATTACTTCAAAAGATTTGATTTTACATATTATTGGTAAAATTGGTACTGCTGGTGGTACTGGAGCAGTAATTGAATTTGCTGGGGAAGCAATTCGTAATTTATCAGTAGAAGCTCGTATGTCAATGTGTAATATGGCAATTGAGGGAGGCGCAAGAGCTGGTATGATTGCTCCAGATGAAACTACATTCAAATATATTAAAGGACGTCCATTGGCTCCAAGTGGTGAAGAATGGGATAAAGCAGTAAGTTACTGGAAAACTTTAAAATCTGATGAAGGTGCAAAATTTGATATTGAAGTTGAAATCTATGCTAATGAAATAATTCCAACTGTTACTTGGGGAACTTCACCACAAGATGCCTTACCAATTAATGGTTCAGTTCCTGATCCTTCTAAAGAATCTGATCCTATTAAACGTTCAGGTATGGAAAGAGCTCTTGAATATATGGGTTTAACTGCTAATACTCCACTTAATGAAATCAAGATTGATAAAGTATTTATTGGTTCATGTACAAACTCTCGTATTGAAGATTTAAGATTGGCTGCATCAATTGTAAAAGGACGTAAGAAGGCTGATAATGTAATTAGAGCTATGATTGTACCTGGATCTGGTTTAGTTAAGAAACAAGCAGAACGGGAAGGTCTTGATAAGATTTTTGAAGCAGCTGGATTTGAATGGAGAGAAGCTGGTTGTTCAATGTGCCTTGGTATGAATCCTGATATTCTTTCACCAAAAGAAAGATGTGCTTCAACTTCAAATAGAAATTTCGAAGGACGTCAAGGTGCACAAGGTAGAACTCATTTAATGTCACCATCAATGGCAGCAGCAGCAGCAATCGATGGTCATTTAACAGATGTACGTAAATATCTTACTGAATCAACAACTGCTAGTGTTAATATTGAATCACATGAATCTTCTTCACCTACTAAAAAGGCTAAAGTTGATGAAAATTACCCTGATGAACTTGAAATTACTGAAGATGCTCCAGCTCAATCCGATGCACATGGTGAAATTGAAGATACTCCAATTTCTACTCCAAAGGCTTCAACTGGTATTCCAATTTTCAGAATTGAAGAAGGTATTGCTGCTCCAATTGCAAAAGCTAATGTTGATACAGATGCTATTATTCCAAAACAATTCTTAAAAACAATTAAACGTACAGGACTTTCAGTTGGTCTCTTTTATGAACTCCGTTTCAAACCAAATTCAGATGGTACTTTCGAAAAGACAGATTTCACTCTTAATGTTGCTCCATGGGATAAAGCAAAAATCTTAGTTGTATCTGGTCCAAATTTCGGTTGTGGATCATCTCGTGAACATGCACCATGGGCACTAGCTGATTTTGGTATTAGAGCTATTATTGCTCCATCATTTGGTGATATTTTCTATAACAATTCTCTTAAAAATGGTTTACTCCCAATTAGAGTTGATGCAGAAATTATCAAGGAGAAGCTTTTCCCAATTAGTGAAAAAGGTGGTTCTCTTAAGATTGATTTACCAAACCAAACAATTTCCAATAGTGAAGGAGATGTTCTTGTTGATCACTTTGATATTGATCCATTCCGTAAAGATTGTTTGATTAAAGGTCTTGATGATATTGGAATTACTCTTCAAAAAGAAGAAAAAATTCAAAAATATGAATTAATTCGTAAAGATAAATTTAGTTTCCTTGAAGCAGGTGGTGCTCAAATTGTTAAACCAATTCGTGTTGGAGGTAAACTTAATAATGATTGGTAATTTATATATTGGTTTATATATTTCGTATATATTTAATGAAAGTAGTGTTTTTAATTAAAATTTTTAGTGTAAGAAGAGTTCATCGCGAACACTTTTAATTGGTGGTTCATATACACATACCTCTATATATTCGTTACGACAATTCGTTGTGGAAACTCATCTCCAAGTATTCCGAGCTCTGCTCCGATACAAGGAGGAAGACGATGAAGTTTAATTATAAAATGTAGAAATACAATAAATAGTTTTGTCTAAAATAAATAGCTACTATATTCAATAACCATGTCGTAAAAGTCTTTGTCTATCATCTTCATTTGGATATTGCGATCCTTGGATAACGCCACCTGAAACATCTAACTCGGATCTATATCCATAAGATTGAACATCAGTATTTGATTGATTAGAATCGTATGGGTTTGTGGTAAATTGAGTACGTGGATTAGAATGAGAGTTTAATTGATCAGAATCATATGGATTTCTGGTAAATTGAGTAGGTGGATTAGAATAAGTTTGATGGGTTATGTCTTGAGTTTGACTTTGGTAAGGTGAATTATAATGAGTTTCTCCAACTGATGGAAAGGAGTTTGTTGAATCTTCATATTGATTTTGAACTGCTGGACGAATATCAGGAGAATGTACTGGTTCTTTAACGTCTAATTGATCTGTTCGCTCTTTATAATGTTCATAATCAAGTTCATTCTCACGAACAATATCAAATTCTTGCATTGGTACTGTTCCATTAACAAATGCTTGTGCTTCACTACCACTAAATATATCATCACTTACATTACAAACTGCTGCTAATTTATGGATTGCTTTGGCATGAACCATTGGTACTGGTAATCTTCTGTAAACGATAGGATTTCTATATCGTTCATCTAGATTAGAACTCAGAATTGATTCAGAATCTCCTCTATTATATCTTTGTACCAATAATTCATTTTCGTGTGGAGTTGGAATGAAAAAGAAAAATTGCGGATTGAAAACTTTAACAATATAAATTTTAAATGCAATAACAAGAGGAATTAATGGAGTTACTGCAATTCCTAATCCCATACCACCTTGAATCCAAACTACTGCTAAAAGAATAATATTACCAACTGTCAATGCAAATAGAAGACAATTGGTTGTTAATGGCCAAAACTTTCCATCACTTTCTGCTTTTGTAACAAACATATACATAAGAGAATATTTTTTAAGTAATATATCAAAGGAAAGATAAAATGTTAACATTGGATAAATTATTGGTTGAATTGAAGTAAATGCTAACGCAATAGTTGAATAAAATAATATCCAAATATAATAAACAGAGAAATTGAATCCTTGTGGTGCAGTTAATAACATCATTTCTCTTGGAGTTGGTGATAATGCATGCTTTTTAAAACTATTCCAAACAAGAGTAAATACTTGAAGTAGATCGAATATTGCACCTAAATTTGCTTTTAAAATATACATTACCCAGAATGAAGAAGCATTGATAACAGCACTAGCAATTTGTTCACCAATTTGTAACTTATTAAATACTTCAGCAAAGGACATTTTATGATCATTTGAATTAAGATATTGAATTATTTGACTAGCAACATTCCAAATAACACTCATCATTGTGAACACAAAGAAGTTATTAAAGAAGAAAAATGCATACAATTTCTTAGTAACATCATGTTCACGTTCATTTTTTGTTGATTTCCCTTGCCATTGAGACATTCTTCTCATAATCATTGGAAGGATAAGGAAGATAAGAGAGGTAACAATTGGTGATAAAACACCTTGAAGAATAGCAAATATTGTTGGATGACCATCAAGGAAGGTCTGATAAGCAGGCCATAATGCTCCTAATCTTGATAAATCAGATAAGAAACAACCAATAAATGCATTTGGTACAATCCATGCCACCATTAATATCGCAAAGAATAAATTCCCCCACCATTGCTTGTTTGCTCTTTCATATTTACCAAGAACAATATTTCTCCATATAATATCCTCTGGTCTTGGTGCTAATTTCACAAGTGCTCCACCAACGCGTGACCCCTTTTTAGTTGCCATTTGTGCAACAGTATGAGCTTCTGGTTGAGTTCTATATGATATGAAACCATAAGGTAATTTATTATTAACATCAAGTTCTAATGATGCAAAATCAATCTTTTGTTTTAGAATCTTTAATTTAATCATATAATAGTTAATTGCATCAACTTTTTTTGGTAATTTATCTTTATCTTCTTTCATTGGTTTAGTCATTGGTCTTTTTGAAGGAAGTTTATCAGGATTCTTTAGATACTTAGCTAGATACTTTTCCAATGAGAAAATAGAATGGTTATATTGTTGATGTAAATCAGCTAATTCACGTACATTACGACCAACTTCAATTTGATCAATTTTGGGAGAAGATTCCGATGTACCAGTGAAATTAGTAAGTAAAGTTTCTAAACCATTTTCTGAAATATATTTGTTTGGTACTTCAGTAAGTAGTAATGTTTTCATAAATAATGTTTGTTGATATTGTTCAGTCATAAATAATCTACGACGTAGGAATATAACTTGCTTGAAATTAGTATAAAGAAAATAAATAACTGTTAAATTAACAATATAACCAATAGCTACATGAGCTACTAATGCTTTACCTCTAACCAATGATGGGGTCATTAAAATGAATGCATCTCTAGTAGATAAACTTGATCCATAGGGTGATTTCAAATTAAAATATACATTAATTGGGATTCCAACAGCACAAATTAAAATTGAAAGACAAAAAAACATATTTCTTAACATTCTATGAAATCTTAAAAAGACAGCAGCATCAAGACCCAATTTATCAATTAATTCATCTTCATTCATACGAAATAATAATTTTATCCAGTGAAATGGTCCTTTACCAGGAGTAGGAGGAGTTTTCAATGGTACTGTATAACCATTTCTTGATTTTTCAGCAGTATATTTCAATTTAGGAGCATATATGAGGTTATGCCTTGGACGAATAAAACAAAATGCAATAAATAGAATCAAAGAACCACCAATAAATAAGATTAGACCTGCTAATACTGAATTTGAATTATAACGAGATCTATAATGTTAGAGAGATGTTATGGATATGGCTCAAGGTTGTGTAAATTTAAACTTACGATTGAAATGAACTTTGTAAAAGTTGCTAGATTTTGTTAGTTTTAATTGATATTGAAATGGGAATTCCTTATTAACTTACTAGAAGTAACTGACCAGCATCAGTTTTCTTTGGTGGAAGTGCTTTAATAGCAGGTGAAGGTGTTGGATGGGTTGTCCCAGAAGTTTGAGCACTCATTATGAAGAAATCAATCTATGAGGTTTAACTTAATAGAATTAAGTTATGGTATTCTCAACTCCACAATACCGTTAGAAAGAAATGGGAATATAATTTAGAAACGAATTTCCAATTCAAAATCAAAATTTAAAAATCAAAATAATACTATTATTAGACTATAGAAATTTTCAAAGTTTTTCATTAAAAATACTCCATGCAATAAATAAGCTGGACAGTGATCTTTAAATGTAAACTGATAGAGGTTTGATCTACACGCGGAAACCGACCTTCGATAAAGTAATATTAAGAGAATTGCTAGTTAAGCGCGTAGAGCTGAGAATTAAACAATTTCTAGAAAATCAAGTATGTAACAATTCCTAATCGATGCAGCGGTAGTTTTATATGTATTTAAATAAGTCTACTTATATTTAGAATAAATTTTTAACAATATAACAAGCTATTTTATATAGTGTGAAATTTTTATACGAATGATCTACCAAGACATCCACCTCGATAATTAACTAAACTACTGCAAGCCAATGTAGGATTAGGATAATTAACTAATGAGACAGTAGGAATGGCTTAGAACCCCGTCAAGGATACTATCAGGTTAGACTTTAATCAATTAAAAGTTAGCTTTGCGAGTTTTATCTGAAATTTACTAATACTATCATTACTATTTGGATATAAAAGTTTATTATACTACTATAGGTGTGTTGTCATGTTATCATATTATCACTCTACTATTTACCCATTTATTCTTGCACTGTTAACACCAACTATTTACGCGGTAAAAAAAGGAAATAAACCGTTATTATTTTACCCCTACCCACAATTTAGAGCGTAACTTTACTAACAATAGAGAAAGATCAACTGTAGATTCTACATAACTAAATGTCAATCTGAAGATCCACGTTACTAACCAGCTGAAGAGATGCATATGCTGCTAATAATAGAACGAAGGAATTTGAAAAAGATATACTGGGCTTAGAGAAGTTCAAGATTAGGTAGAATAGTCAGTATTAATTTTAAGTTATAATTTATTTCATATAGATAATGATCATAAGTTATTCGTATAATTGGTTGGTTGTTTGCTGGTATCGTGTTTTGCTGAATTAAACGCGTTAGCTGGCACATTACATTTTTTGAATTCCGTCTTACTAAGTGAAATTCCTTCTTTTGGCAAGCTGAAACGATGTTAAGTTATTCACTGTTAAAATTTTTCTTATCCTGCTAGCTTGCTGATGGTTAAAAGTTACGGATTGCCACATATAAGCATAACAATATGTAAACATGAAACATTGACGCGCTTAGACCTTGTTACGGCAACGACTAACGACTGTCAGATTAAACAAGAAGTTTCATGTGGTGTGGTGGTTATCGGAGGGGGTAGGTTCTCAGCAAAGTTATCATATTAATATGTAAAGGTGGGGTTTAATTATTTGCAAATGCAAGAGTTAAAGGAATTATTTGTAACGTCTGCTTTTATGTATAACGTGATATAAAGTATAACGGTTAACCAGCTTATTCGCATATTCCCGGAGAAATACGCCCGTCAGTTATATGCAGCCAGTCTGCTGCTAACTTAATATTAACTTTTCGACATTTAAAGATAAGATAACACTATAAAGAAGTTCGTATCTTTCCACAACTGTATATAATTAATTTACATATTTATTACTATATAACTTTACTTATATAATTATCTAACTTTGAAAAAATTTACTAAATGATGCCTTTTCTCTCTTAATCCTTTCTTGTGATGCCTTCTTTGCCTTTAAAAGCAAATTATTAATTGCTACATCACCAGGAGCATATGTTAATGCTTCATTTAAATCCTTAATTGCTGTTTCTTCATTCTTCAATAACAATTCTGCATTACCACGACGATACAATGCCTTGGCCTTTTCCTTTGGTCCAATTTTATCTTCTAAACCAAGTGCTTCATTTGCAGCTTCAATTGCTTCATGTGGTAAATTTTCCTTAAGTGCTGTTAATGCAACATTTAAATAAATGGAAATTTTAATTTCTGATAATTTATTCAAGTCTTCTTCTGATAAATCATCTGGGAAATAATCCTTCAAATAACCAGCTGCTTTTGAATACTTTTCATGTGCTCTTTTAATATCTCCACTTTTAAATAATTTTGTACCAATTTCTTTAATCTCTGTAACAGCTTTAAAAACAGTTTCTGGTACATTTTCATCAACTTTATCTTCGTCTTTAATTGAATCTTCATAATTGTCTCCTGTATCATCAACAACCACTGGTAATGGCTCATCAGCACTTAATTCTCCACAATCTTCAATTACAACATCCTTTATAGGTTTATCACCAGAATCCTTATTAGTACTCTCAACTTTTCTAATTACTGATTTACCACTTAAAAGTTTACCAAATACAACATGTTTACCATCTAAATGTGGAGTTGGAACTGTAGTAACAAAGAATTGTGATCCATTTGTATTTGGTCCTGCATTTGCCATACTTAATAAAAATGGTACATCATGCTTAACAGGAAATGCTTCATCTTCAAACTTTTCTCCATAAATAGACACTCCTCCTGTACCATTGGCATTAGTGAAATCACCACCTTGAATCATGAAATCTTTAATAACTCTATGAAAAATTGATCCTTTAAAATGAAGGGGAACTCCATTATCGGTCTTCCCTTTTTCTCCTGTACATAATGCTCTAAAATTCTCTGCTGTCTTTGGAACTAAATCATTATACTATTAGTTTGTTAGCTTGCTTTAATCATTATACTTCAAATTGGTTGTGCTCTATCTCTATTCTACTTACCAATTCAAATACTACTCTTCCAATTGAAGTTCCACCAATTGAAATATCCATGAAAACTCTTGGTCGAGTGGTTTTAGCAACTGATTCGGTAGTATTTGACATTTTTGTAATAAGATTCTTTTAATTGTTTAGTTCTGTTCTATGATCTAACTTGGTTAATTAATTTTTCACCTCTGCTATTGATGAAAATAAATTGTCAACATCATCATCATTTGAGGTCGATATTTATTATCGAATATTGGGTAAGGGCTTGAAATCACCGAAGTTTCTCGAAAGTTGACTGATAAAGGATATTGCATGGTTAATGCAGCAGGGACGAGGGGAGATTATCCCTTGCATTTTTGTTTGTAGGCGGATAGCTCAAATTGTGGAAAGATATAAGATATGAAAGACAATAAACAAGTTTAATGAAAAGTTAAATTAAGAATAATTATATAAGCTATATATGCTGCCCATGATTCTGCCATGGTAAGGGGGCCCTCGATCTTTTGCCTACTCTCCAGACAACTTGGAAATCAAGCAACATAAATCACAGTGTTATGTGCTTGTTTATAATGAATTGAATTCTCTCTGAATTCTTTAAACTGTTAATAGCAAGTTTACAACGTACCTTAAATTAATTTACATAATACAATTATTCGATAGCTAACACCTTTATTCCATCACAACGCTAGGGCGCAGTCTATATATATAATGCAATTAACAAAATATTTAATACAATTCGAACCAGCTTATAATATTACCATATCATTACAGTTTAATAACTTTGAAGATGATATTCGTATATCTAAAGCTTCTTATCTCGTTAACTATGACTATACACTGTGGACCCTGAGAGTGGATCAAGATGCGGCTACTGTCAGCTTGGAAGCCTAAATGAAAAATTCAAGCGATCCCTAGATCCTTCTTATCTTATCGCATTATGAGTTTAGTGAATAATATTAACCTATTATTAAGATTGCAACGGGTGAAACCATTACAGAATGTAATTTATAACTCAAGCTTGGAATTTAGAAGTTTTATAAATAATCAAAGATGCTATTCTAGCAGCATTAGAAATAAATCACCTCAATTGCTTGTTCAATTGCCATTAACTAGACATTTTTCTCACTCAAGATATAATTATAAGAAAGATGATGAAGTGAAAATAAAAAATGCAACAACCATTAATACAAAGGTGAATCAAAGCATTACATCAGCATCCAAACCTATACCAGCCAATCCTTCATCTACTACAACTCAAACTACTCCTTCACCCACAGCCTCCAAACCTATTCTTGCAAAAGAATATATCTGGAATATACCAAATATTCTCACAATATCAAGAATTATTGCTGCTCCTGTTATAGGATATTTAGTAGTTGAGGGTCAAACCTTTTATGCATTATCATTATTCGTATATTCTGGTGTAACTGATTTACTGGATGGTTATATTGCTCGTAGATTTAAAATGCAAACGGTAGTTGGCTCAGTAATTGATCCATTAGCTGATAAAGTACTTATGATGACATTAGCTACTTGTCTTGGTGTATCTGGTGATATTCCACTTTATATGGCAGTTGTTATACTTGGAAGAGATATTCTCCTTGGATTGTCAGCATTCTACTACCGATACATCTCATTACCTCCTCCTATAACCTTCAAGAGATATTGGGATTTTTCAATTCCTTCAGCAGAAGTTCACCCTACGACTATTTCTAAATACAATACATTCTTCCAAATGGTGTATCTTGGGTCATCCCTCATATATCCTGTCATTGAATCGTCTTTAGAAGTTTCTACTTCCGAAGCCCTTTCTCTTGGTCTTACTGGGTTTGGATATCTAGTAGCAACAACTACTATCTGGAGTGGTCTCTCATATGTGTTCTCCAATTCTGCAGTTAAAATTCTTCGTCCAAGGAAATAGTTCCGACTTTGTTGCGCTTTTAGGCGATTGTTGTAATTATATATCCCCACCGCAATGCGGTGCAAAGGGTCCAGGCAGAGCCCGGCCGCCAGAGGCATAAGATAAATCCCCAATATGTAAATATAGAAAAAAAGTTTTTTTTTTTATTTAACGACTAAATGCTATATCGTCAATACGTAAAATAGATTTAACACATTCAGCAGCAAGGGTAATGGCTGATTTATTTACTAGAACTGGTTGAAGGACATGTTCATCATAGATATTGGCAGTACCACGACGGATACTTACACCAGCATTACGTTGTCCTTGTTCATGTCTATTACGAAGATCAGTTACTACTTCAATACTATTAATACCAGCATTTTCTGCTAAAGTAGTTGGAATTACATCTAAAGCTTCAGCAAATTCTTTCCAACAGAATGATTCAATACCTGGAAGTGATCTTGACTCTTTATTAAGAATACGAGCAATTTCAACCTCTGGAGCACCTCCTCCTGCAATAAGAGCTCTTTCTTTAACTAAACATCTAATTACACAAAGAGCATCGTGTAAAGAACGTTCAGATTCATCAAGAATAAGTTGATTTGCTCCTCTACAAATAATTGATACTGCAGATGAACTATTATCAGTGTTTGAATTACTAGCAGTAGTACTACCATCAGTAGCATTGTTACTAACTTTAATATAACGAGACCCGGAAGATTCAACTTCTTCAACTAAATCTGCATAACCTAATCTATCTTCTGTAAATGAATCAACGTCTGCTATTGGTGTACATCCAGTACTTTTACAAATGAATTCAACTTCTTCTCGTTCAATATCTTTTACAACCATAATATTTAATTTTGAAAGAAAATGTAAAGATAAATCATTTACTGCATCACGTAAAATAGACTTTTGTATAAATAATACATTACATTTAGCCTTTTTAATTTGTTTACACATATTTAAAAGATAACTTCTTTCCTCTTTTAAGATTTTATCCATTTGTCTATAATCATTAACAACTACATGGTTTTCCATATCCGGTTTTGGTGGAGATAATTGAAATTGAATCATACCAATTTTAGCCTTTTCCATACGAGTTGGACCGCCAGCATTTTTAATTGCTTGTTGAGTTAATACTAATCCAGGTACCAGTTCTGTATCATCAATTGTACCACCAACCTTCTTAATTAAACGAATATTCTTTAAATCAACATTAGTAGCAGTAGTTGGATCAATTACTTTTAAAACTGCATCAACTGCCATTGGTGCTAATAATGATGAATATTGTGAAACAATTTTTGAATTTAATGAAGTAGATGCAGCAGTTATTAATTTTTCTCTATCAGTTAATGAAATTTTATAAGACATATCTAATAAGATTTCAACTGCTCTTGAAGCAGCTCTTTGAAACGATTCAGCAATAATTGATGGGTGAATACCTTTATTTAATAATTTTTCAGCTGCTCCTAATAAAGCACCAGCAATTACAACAACTGAAGTAGTACCATCACCAGCTTCAATATCTTGAGCTGCGGATAAATCAACCAACATTTTAGCAGCTGGATGCATAACTGCCATATGTTGTAAAATTGTATGACCATCATTAGTAATAATTACTTCCCCTTTACCAGTTTGAAGCATTTTATCCATTCCCTTTGGCCCTAAAGAAGTTCTAATAGCATCAGCTACTGCTCTTGCAGCTAAGATGTTACTTCTACGAACCTCTTGAGGCTTTTCTTTATCTTTAAACACATTACCAGAAGGTTTAGCAACAGAAGTCATTTTTCAATTGATGATGTTTACTTCTAATTGATCTATATTGTAATACACACGAAAGAATTAATTCGAACATTTCTTCGCGTTGGTACGGTTGAACCGGGTAACTTATAAATTGATTTTAGGTTATGGCCGCTAGTACAGAGGCGGGAATTTTCAATGGAAAATCAAGATAATGCAGGGCTCGGATTAATAAGTCAAGATTTATTTTAACAGTCATTATTAAGTTATTTTTATTTATTATATTTAATTCACAAAGAATGCCTGGTACGAGTAGTGGATCTTCAACTGTAGATTTATCTTTAATAGACCCTTTAGCAACTGTTGATCATATCAATAATTGTATATTTTCAAAATGGTATGAAAAGTATAAGAAATTAACTCCTAAAAGTAGGATTATTAAACCTCTTCCTCAAGGATTTGTAGATTATTTATTAGCAGATGGGATTATATTACCAAAAGATGATAGTGGGTTGGTATGGGAGGATGATGATGGTGAAATCCATGGGGTAGTAAATGATAATGATAATAATGATACTGATACTGATACTGATTCTGATACAGATGAAGTTCAGTATGAAGATCCTACTATTCATTTCAAATCTACACATGAAAAGATATCAGAAGTAATATCAGAACTTGGTGGCTCAGTTTGTCCAAAATTAAATTGGTCCGCTCCTAAAGATGCTCTTTGGATTTCAACTACTAATAATTTAAAATGTGTTAATCCATCTGATATTTACATGTTACTCAAAGCTTCTTCATATATAACTCATGATTTAACAGAATCTTATGATGGCTGTGTTGATTCAACTGATAACTCTACTAGTTTTGAATTAGTATTAAGGAAATGGTTTGAAATAAATCCCGCTCTGGAATTTAGATGTTTTGTTAAAGAAAGACATATCGTTGGTATTACTCAACGTGATATGAATTATTATCAATTTTTAAATCCTTTAAAAGATAGATTAGAAGATGAAATACATGCATTTTTTGAAGAGAATCTTGAATTTACCTTCCCTGATCCATCTTTTGTATTTGATGTATATGTACCTGAACCTTATAATAGAGTATGGCTAATTGATATTAATCCTTGGGCTGGTAAGACGGATACTTTACTTTATTCTTGGCCACAACTTGTCAATTATGATCCTTTGTCGGATAATTTTGAACCTGAATTTCGCTTAGTAGATAAAGTTGATAGTTCCCGAGGATTTGGTACTGTTGAACATTCAGAAAGTTATGTACCAAAGGATTTTGTTGATTCTGGTTTATCCTCCAGTTCAATGTCTGATATGGTTAATAGACTTCGGGATTTAATGGCTAATGAAGATGAATCTACTGATGAAGAATAATGTGGGTGCTACTTACAGTCTCCGGCGGGATGTTATGCCCGATATCCTTTCTTCCGAGAAACGTCGGAATTAGTAGGTGCGTATGTATCTCGTGTGTGTTTTATATTATTTATATAGATAAAAGTAAATTTGTAAGATATATATTAAATTAATTCCATTATTTATTTAAGTCTTAAATCAAATTAGAGTACTCTCGTATATCCATAACCCCGTTGATTTATCCGTCTGTAGATAATCATAAAATAATCCGGTCGGTTTCTCCTTTTCCTCCCAATCTCGCCTTCGGCCCCGTCACTCACCACCACCTTCTACCACATTCCGACTTCTTACCGCACTATCCCCACTACCCCAACCCTTACCCGAATTTTTGTGAAAAAAAATTGTGAATCTTTATAACTCATTTTTCCAAACCCTTCTTCCCTTAATCATATAATCAAAAAGAATCACACCCACCAAGAGAGATTTTTCTCAAATAAAAGTTTTCTGTTTTTTCTGTTTTCATTTTCTCTTTAATATTTAGTATTTCATAATGTCTGAAGCTGGTGATCATTCTAGAGACCCTTGTCCTATTGTTATCTTAAATGATTTCGGGGCAACCTTCTGTATGGGTGTTATTGGTGGTACTATTTGGCACGGTATTAAAGGGTTCAGAAATTCTCCTATTGGTGAACGTAGAGCTGGTGCTTTAGCTGCTATTAAAGTTCGTGCTCCAACTATTGGTGGTAACTTTGGTGTTTGGGGTGGATTATTCTCTACTTTTGATTGTGCCGTAAAAGGTGTCCGTAGAACTGAAGATCCATTTAATGCTATCATTGCTGGTTTCTTCACTGGTGGTTCTCTTGCTTTACGTGGTGGTTGGAAACAAACTAGAAATGGTGCTATTACTTGTGCTTGTGTTTTAGCTGTATTTGAAGGTGTTGGTATTGCAATGCAAAGATGGATGGCGTATGGACAAAAACCAATGGCCCCACAACTTCCTGAATCTCCACAACCATTAGCTGCATAAAGAGGATTGATTTGATTATATTGCTTTGATTTGTTACTGTTGATTTCTCTCCTAATTTTTTTTTTTACTCCCTGGTTATGGTTTTAACCCACCTCCACTCAAATATCATATTACTATTTTAGAAACCTTCATTTTTTTTTTCATCATTTATATTCATTTCAACTGCTCCATTCTTATACACCTACTAGAAATTCTCCTTATCTCCATCCCGTATCGTTATCTCGGCCGTATTCTGTACATTTTTTTCAAATTTTATTGCACTTTCTGTTTTAGCCCATATTAAGTGCTTGTTTATATGGCTCTTTATTATTAGTGTTTGTTTGCTCTATTGTTGTTTATTTAATGACCAAATATATTTATCAACTTGTTAATTGCTTTTATTAATTATATAATTATATAGCACTATAGTTTATACGACTTCACGGAAAATGGCAACCACGGATAAATAGGGTTAGGAGATTACTTCCCAAATAGTAACCCAAGTTCTCCACATTCATTATTTGTTTAATAATAACCACGAAACTATTATGTTTGTTCAGTATGGTACACCTTTAGTAGATCCAAATGCTGTTGTGGAATCTGTTCCAAAATGGAAGAAAAGAAATGAACAGGATCGTGTGAAAGAAAGATTTCACGGTGCATTTACAGGAGGGTATTCGGCAGGTTATTTTAACTCAGTTGGATCTAAAGAAGGATGGGCACCGTCATCATTTCATTCTTCTAGGAAAGAGAAGGAAAAGAATTCTCGTGAAGGTATTTCTACAGAGATACCCTCTCAAAGACCTGAAGATTTTATGGATGAAGAAGATTTAAGAGATCAAGAAGATTCAATCATGTTGATTCCAAATATCACTCAAGAATTAATTCCCTTATCTATTGAAACTTCGCTAGATTCTAAAATTAAAAAGCTATTAGGTGATGAAGGTGAGGGTGATAATCATGGTGATAATCTTTCCAATGGTTCAATCTCTTCAATTGGTTATAATATTCTTCAGAAGATGGGTTGGAAACCTGGTCAAGGTATTGGGCAAAGACTGACTAAGATAGCTAAGCTTGGTAACAGAACTATAGATTATGAAATTGCTCCCAAAAATACTGTTTTATCTATTCAAACATTAGCAACAACACATTATGTAGGGTATAATATTGATGTTCCAGAGCTTCCTTTAATAAGATCAGTTACAGAAGTTGATAATAAATCTGGCATTGATAGTACAAAGGTCAAAAAGAGAAAGTTTGTAAAGAATCTAAGCATTGCTTCTAATTATGAAGAAGATGATGATGAAGATGAAGATGTTATAAGCAGAAAATGGACCCCAAAGTATGACTCAGAGCTCTCTCAAAAACCTGTATTTAAAAAGAAAAAGTTAGGATTAAAGACGTCTAAAAACTCCAGTATTCAATTCATTAAACGCAAATGTACTGATGGTACATATGTTCCAGCAGGTTTCATACTTTCTACTCGACTTTTATATATTACAAAAGATTACCCATCGCCTATAATAGCAGAAGAATATATTAAAAAGGAGGAACTATATGAAGAGCAACAACAGCCGCTTGGACAAGTTATTGATATTAAACCTATCGATTCGAAATCGAGAGCTCAATTGCTTAAAGAACCACAGTTGCCAAGTAAATCAATATTCGATATGTTAACTCCAGAGGCACAAGATAGAATTGAAAAGTTAAGAAATGGAATAAAAGTTGAACCTATAGATTTACCAGAAAGCAAACCTATTGTTAGCCGTTCAGTAACTACTTCTTCATACGATACAGATGTTGATGATATTCCTGGGTTATCAGAAACTATAGCTCAGGAAGCTCTTTCTAATGCTAAATATCCTTATGCAGAAGATCTTGATAAACGACAAAGATACATTTCAGTTCTTAAACTATATTCTAATCAATCTGATGAAAGGTTTTTCAAATCAATCATGACTATCAAACCCAACACAATATCTCATGCTTCGTGGATTCGTGAACTCAATGAATTTACTAAGGTTGCAGTAGTATTCAGACCTTTAAAAGGTGCAATCGCTGATAGGTTTACTGGTAGTGGAGGTGTAAAGAATGAAGTTAAAATCAGCTCAGAATATGATCCATTAACTTTTAAAGTAACGGAGTTTTCCCCAGAAAGGCTTCTTTGTAAAAGATTTGGAGTTGCATATTCTGGAGTGAAGGTGGAGGAGCAAAAGCAGGTGGATGTTAGCTCTAAAAGTGAACCGATTAAGGTACAATCTGAAATTGTTCCTTCAACTTCCTCGATAGATCCTAATATAAACAAAGCATTAGAAGCAGGTAGAGCTCCTGCAAGTCTTTTTGCAATGGTATTTTCAGGATCTAATGAAGAAGAAGATGATGATGATTTATAGTATATATATCGAGTAGTAGAATGTGTCAATGAATATAACGTATATAATGTATATAATATGTAATGTAATGAATAATGAATAGCTGCATGAAAAAGAATATTAGCAAACTTTATATATATTCTATAAAAGAAAATGAAATGCGGAAAAGTTAACATGTAGTATATATATGGGGTTGTAAAATGTACTAATATAAGGTATAATATATGTAAAATATATAATGGTTAATGAATAATCAATAGTAACAACAATCATACTCTATATACAAGTAAATGCAAATGCGATCTGGATAATGTACAATGTCAATCTATATATCTTCATCAACATCTTACAATTTATCTGGAAAAAATATCTCCTTTGAATTACTATAAAACCCTTTATCATAGATATTATTTATATCTTGGAATCCTTTAACTTTTTGAAGAGTTAATCCTCTTGAAGATATTCTATGCTGTTCTTCATCAGTTAAGGTTCTATTAAACGAACCATCGCTTAACTTTTGTAAAGTAATTGTTGGCTCATCAAAATGCTCTTTTGTATTCCCATTTCCATAAAAATATAATGATTCATCTTCAATACATTCGTTAATCATGTCCCATTTGCTTGTTTCATTAGTGGTAGTGCCTAAATAAATATATCTTATATGAATACAGAGAAACCCACCGGCAACGAGGATCAACATTCCACATAATAACATTAAACAACCAGCGGTTCTATTCTCATCACTATATGTAATAGTACTCTACTTTGTTAGAATATGGCAGCTTTTCTTCACAGCCCTAATCATGAACCTTGCTGATCTCCACTACGCCTACACCCTCCCCTCTAACTTACAATCCATCCCATTATATTCAAAAAATCTGATGGTTTAATATCACCATTCTTCATAAGCTCTTTTAAACTTCTATGAATTATCCCTCCATTTAAGTACAATCCATATCCAAGTAGTAAAACATTTGATGAAACATAGAAGAAAAACCATCTATAATTACGATATCCTACACAGTTATTTATCCAAATACAATGGTGATCTGCCATAGCAAAACAGTGACCACATGTTGAGCAATGTTTACTTCTTGCAGGTTTTTCAAATTTACAAGTTCTACAAGTAGTATCAGGCATAAAAAGAATAGAATCAAATTGAAACTTTTTTAATACCTTACAATGATTTTCTTTCGTAATTTGTCCAGGATCAGAAAATACTGCTAGAACTGTAGCTAAATATGGCAAAAATGATACAATAGGAATGAATATTTCGTGAATTCTAGTGATGAGAAGTCTATGATAACATTCTGTATAGAAATAATAAAGAGATGTTGAAACGACAACTATATAGCCGATAGGTACTATGACGGCAAGTTTTGTATAATTAGTATTCCAAGTATGTACAATTGAGCTTTCTAATCTTCCACTTGGATCTAGAGCATGAAATACTCTTCTCGGATTGTCAATTAACCATTGACGAGTACGGGATAGCCATGTATCTCTAAAGGCGTTAGCAAATAATGTTAATTAGTTAACTAAGTACTACTTACTGAAGTTGTGGTAAACTTCCAAAGAGACAAATAAATAAGAAAATTGAAAATATTCCTATTAACAGTAAAACTGATTTGAAAGAAATCATTAGCGCATTAGGAGGATGGGAAGTAAGGAACAAAATGGTATGAAGAAGTGCTGTGAGTTAACAGATGCACTGAAATACATATGGAGCTGATAAGATAAGGGTTAGGTTGAGTAGGTAAGTAGGTAAGTATGAAAAGTGTATTAACGATTGAATTTAAACGGAGTTTATTTAATTCCACATTTTCAATTGAATCAATACATATATTCAATATCATATTGGATATTTCCTTTATCGCAATTCGTGAGGGTTGATTTCGGAAAATGCTGCACAAAAACTTCAAATCTATGACCCGGTATGTATGAGATTCAATTTCCCATGTTTATGGAGGTTTATGAAATCTCCTCGGTTACTATCAATTAATGTCAATATAAATTATATGGATAATATGACATAATATATTCCTTCAGTTAATGGTAGTCAATATAATTTCAGGATAAGCTATAAAGTTATATTCCAAGGACATTAATTACTCGCTTCAATTCGCTCGATCTAAAGATACTATCAAGAATCTTTTATTGGGAAAATGAGCTCAAAATTAGACTTAGATTGAGGATGAGATATTAAGTAACTAAATAAGAGAATAGCTCTATAGTACAGTATGAAAAGAAAGGTATTCGCCAATACATGAAAATTAATTATATACTGCGCTAGGACTTTTACCGCAAGTTTTACGCTCGGAAAGCGAACAACTAATTATATAATTAGACCCATATATGTAGAATGATAGTATACAAGTAAATTTAATTTACTATAAGTTATGCTCACTATTAGCGCTAGAAGTAAAGCTATTTCATATAATACATACTGCTTAAAGATCAATTCGATTGTACGGGAATTTCTGCGATAGAGTGGAACTATGCCAACATAGTGTAGTTTAACCTAACTATCTATATAATTTGCAATTTCCATTAATTAGCAACGAATGGTTAACTATAAACCATAACTATGGACCTTTGATCCACAAATGATATTTGAAGCGTACAGTAACCAGCGGTTGGTTAACTTATAATAAAGACAGCTTTTCAGTTGGTCGAAGCGTATCTCTGACAAACAGCCTTGATATCAATTTAAACAATATGCAAACGCCCAATTGAATTACCCCTGCATTTACTGCAAATAGACCTCTGATCCCATCAATGTAAGTCTTGTATCGTTATCTTTGATAAATGTATTGCAAATTTCATTGATTTATTGCTTGTTAGCTAACTTATCATGGTGAATAGCTATAAATATGAACGCTATTCTTAATTATAACCAACTAGTGGTAACTTTACTGTGGTTCTCCTTTAAAGGTAATATGGCAAAGTTAACCAATTGCTTCTTCCACTTTACAATTACAAGAAGGTTGGTAAATGAATTTAGGGAAAAGAATGATCTTCCTCACGTTAAAAGGTTCAATTATATATATAATCTATTCTATTACATACTTTACAAGCAGAACATTGCATTGGGTAGATATACGATAGAGTTCATCGTATACTTCTCATGATTATATAACATTACCAAATAATAAATCCGAGGCGCTATTTAACAATTCGTTTCTAGATATACGTACGTTAAAGTTTATATCTCAATGTAAGGTAATATTAAATTTGATAGATTAACCTATAACTTTTAAGCTTTGTTGATTTAACGTTTTGTTAGACCAGAAGGGAATTGACGGTTTCTCGAAGTATAGAAAAGTAATGCGGTAACTTCTATAATTGAATTGAATTATATTTCTATATAGATTCTATTAGAAATTACTATAATTTAGATATTTTAAAGGAAATGTTATTGTTTGCTTTATATTACCATTGATAATATCTCTCTATTCTCTCACTTTTTATATAATCAATTTACCCTATTAAACTGTTCTCTTACCAAAACTAAAGATCAACTTTGCATCACCACCACGTTAATTTATGCATATTATAAGGAGATTGCTTGGAACATATTTTTTTCTGTATTATAATCTAATATCGTCCTGCGCGCGTCTCAAACATACCCCCTTAATTTTAATTAATCCATATATATGCAATAGAAGTCAATTAAAAGAAAGAGAAGACATTTACAAACACCTTAAGAATATTAAGTCTATAAGAACATTCATATTTATATAAAACGTTCAAATCTACACTCACGATCGTATATTTAAGATCTTATCGGCCGGCCGTTTAGATCTATTATCAGCAAATCACATACAATGGCTCCTTTCTATCCATCATCAATAATTGATAAAAGAGTTGCTTCTTTAGAACACCTATCATCAATGTAAGTATCGATTGTCCTTATCATTCTACCCTTATCCTTCTAACATGTTCAAGAAATACTACTAAACTATCACGTCTCCACAATGCTACTTTTATTGCTGGTAAAGATTTTGAACAAATATTCAAATCAGAAACGTTGACAACTTTACATTATTTCTATCTTGGTGGTTCAATTCCTCTTATAATGCAACGATATAGTCACTCATTACCTGAATATTTAAAAGCATTTTTATCACTTCTCAAAGAATATGAAACTTTAAAATCACAATCTGAATCCTCAACATCTCGCGCAAAATCTGTTGTTGGTGTTGGTAGAAGATTATTCAGATCACGAGTGAAATCAGAAACTTCAATCTCCACATCGGATTATCATCACCTCCAACATCACCATAGTATTTTACGCGCTGGTCGCAATTCTTCTGGGTCAATTCCTTCATCACTTCCATTTTCATTTATCCCTTCTCCTATGTCATCTGAATTCTCTTATCTTTATATTTGTCATCTTCCATTTATACCTGATTTCACACAAACCTTCTTATGTCTTTGTGAAGTTTTAATATCAGCTTATAAACATATTGATGAACTCCTTCAAACTTGGCCAGTTGTATCACAAGATGTGCAAGATTTACTTGTAAAAGTGGATGATAAAGTGTACAAACATATAATTGGTCCAACTTTAAAGGATGCTGAAACTCCATTCCGTAACATTTCCTTTAGCGAATCACCTACTTCAAAACTAAGTAGTTTATTATCTAGAGCGTGATATTATAATCTGCTTATAAGACTTTACGATATAATGAATCTTTACGTACAATTTTATATAAACTCTAGCCTTCACTTTCTTCATAGCCTCTGGCTATGGAGAAGATATACCTACACCACCTCGATCCACCTCAATGTTTAATAAATATGCTTATTTCATAATGCAATAAATACAATAAATCACTTGGAAAATTTTATACTTCCTTGAGAATATTTATAATCAAGAAATTGTCTCCATACTATTAATAATGTTAGCCTCCTATCTACCTCCCCCATGCCAAGGTCAACCCTAATAGTTAAAACTTACGATAGTAAGAACACCGTCTGCCTAAAAACTTTCCTAATATAGGGAAGAAAATCATTGTAAATAAAGCTTCGAGTTGTCTTATCGATTCATCCCATTCCTTCTGTGCATCTGAAGAAGTTAATGAATAATCCTCATCATCATCGTAATCTTCACTATCCTCACTATCAGCGTCGTGCCCCTCATCTTCATATAACGGATTCCAATTGCTTGTTGTGTCAATTGATGAGTGAGAACCATTAAAGTCTGTCAATAATCCAGCTTGTTCAACCCTGGCTAGTATATCATTTGCATTATCAAAGCTCATTCTCAGCGTCTTCTAAACCCACTTGATATGAAACTAAATAGCCCTCCCCAACCATATCCATTTGAATGGAGATAAATCGGAGAAGCCTCACGCAGGGCAGGTTAAAGATTGTGATAGGCACGGTTGTTACCTTAAAAGCAGCTTCTAGGAGTTAAGGAGAGTAATTTTAAAGACGGGATTTTGATAAGATAAAAAGTAAGTAGTAGGTATTTATTCTTTAGAGTTAGGTCAACCTCCTTGTTAGTTAGATGAAGGTAATCATTTGCAGCAAATAATTGTTTGCTTTTACCTGCTTTTTCAATTCAAATTATTAGTTTCAAAGTTCCCATAGGAAAGATCTTGATTAGCGGTACACTTCCACTTGTAGTACACTCTTATCTATAAGTAAATGGCAATTATTTATCTAGCTATCATCTATTATCTTATATAGTTTACATATGCTTAAGTTTAAATACGAATAATGGATCAAGCTGGTTTTCCATCCGCCGGATGTTCTAAACTTATCCCCGCGATAGCGGCATCTTTGATCTGCAGGAATTTTTCAGGGACAAATTTAAAGTTGATCTCTTTTCGAAAAATTCAAGTCTTTTAAAGAGTGAAAAGGGTTCCGCGCGAAGGATTATTCTTTTGAAAATTTCTAAATTATTAAGAGCCGGTTTAAGGCTTAATCGTATTTATTCTCCTTTTAGAACTATGACTACTGTTAACAGTACATCATTTGATACTGAAAAGTATGATGAAGTAACTGAAGGTAAAGCATCTATTTTATATCCAAAGGGTAATAAAGTATTTTATAATCCTGTACAACAGTTTAATCGAGATATTAGTATTTTAGGAATTAGGTCATGGTCTGAGCTTTATTATGAAGATGTTTTATTACCAAGAATTAATAAAAGTAAGAAGAAGAATGAAAAGAAGAGGAAGAGAAGGGAGGATGGTGGTGATAGCTCCAATAAGAAACCTGCTATTGAAGAGGATCTAACTGAAAGAAAAGGTGTGAATAAAGAGGAGGGAGTTAAACTAGAAGATAAAGTAGAAGATAAAGAAGATAAAGTAGAGGATAAGAAGGTAGAAGATAAAAAAGTACCTAATCAACTTGAAGAACCTGAAGAAGAATTAGGTTGGGCTAGTGAAGAAAATAGTGCCAAAGCAGTACAATCTTCTCGTCCTTATATTGAAATAATCGAAGCTTTATCTGCTAGTGGTTTACGTGCTATACGTTATGGTAAAGAAATTCCTAATATTAAAAAAGTTATTGCTAATGATTTCTCTAAAGAGGCAGTAAAATCAATCAATGCAAATGTTGAACATAATAAAATCTCAACCGTTGTAATTCCAAATGAAGGTGATGCTAATATTGTTATGTACCAACATAAAACTAAAAACGTCCATGTTGTTGATTTAGATCCTTATGGTAGTGCTACTCCATTTATAGATTCAGCAGTTCAATCAGTTTGTGATGGTGGTTTATTATTGGTTACTTGTACTGATTTAGCAGTTTTAGCAGGTAGCTCATATCCAGAAAAATGCTTTTCTCAATATGGAGGTAATACTTTAAATAATGATTCATGTCATGAATCTGCTCTTAGATTAGTTTTAAGTATGATTGCAAATACTGCTGCAAAATATGGTAGAGCTATTGAACCATTGCTAAGTCTTTCAATTGATTTTTATGTTCGATGTTTTATTAGAATTCGTGTACAACCCGCATTAGTTAAATTTAATTCTTCAAAAACAATGATTGTTTATAATTGTAGTGGTTGTGGAACAGCTACTTGTCAGCCACTAGGGAAAGCAACTAAAAAGGATAACAATCTATATAAATATTCCTATGCACAAGGTCCAAACGTTTCAGCAAATTGTCAACATTGTGGATTTGTTCATCACGTAGCTGGTCCAATGTGGGGTGGTCCTTTGCATGATAAAAGATTTCTTTCAAAAATGTTGGAGATTCATCCAACTTTAGATACAAATATTTATGGTACAACAGCAAGAATTCAAGGAATGCTTACAGTTGCTCAATCAGAATTAGAAGAACCATTTTATATTTCATTACCAAATATATCATCAGTAGTTAAAGCACCATGTCCTCCATTAACAACATTTGCTAGTGCAATTTTAAATGGTGGATATAAAATCTCTGGTACTCATTGTAAACCAGGAAGTATTAAAACAAATGCACCAATGGATTTTATATGGGATATTATGAGAGAATGGATTAAAAAGGAAAAGAAGGGAGATATTGGAAAGTTAAGTGAAACTTCACCAGGAGGTAAAATTTTAAAATCATTAGATACTAAACATGAAATCTCTTTTGAAATTCATCCAGATGCTACAAAGTATGAAGAACAAAGAAAGTCAAAATTAGTTCGTTATCAAGTAAATCCCACTGTTAACTGGGGACCTAAAGCTAAGGCGAAGTAACTAGTTATATATATATAGTTATGTATAAAATATATTTTTATGCTTATAGAGAAAAGTTATATAGTTATAGAGAAATAAATAAAAGCAGTTCAAACAATATAGTATAATAATAATACAGTGAAGAAAAATAAATCAACGAATGTAAAGAACTAATCGTGAGAAAAACCGATTCAATAAAAAAAATAGGAGTAAGTAAAACAGTGAATAAAAATATAATAATAATAATAATAATAATAATAATAGTAATAGTAATAGTAATAGTAATATAATAAACAAGAATAAAAAAGTCGTTTTTGAAGCCATCAGATGAATGCTTTTAAAATATGAAAATTACATTCTCTTCTCTTCAATATATACAGCTCTCTAATTTCTATAAGGCCATTCAAATTCTCCGATCGGGGATGTGTATTCTTGACTCTGCGCAGCAGATGGAGTAACCGATCCAGAACTCATTTGTCCGTTAGATAATTTCGATTGTATTCTTCTACCATATGGAGTAGATCGAATTGACGGTATAATTGGTCGAATATTATCAACCAGTCTTTGACGAACTAATGGTTGAGCATAATCTAAAGCAGTCTGGATTACATAATTAGCATATGAATCACGTAATAATTCATCAAGCTTTGGTGAAGCAACTAATTCTTCAATTAATATGTTGACAGTATCTGGTTCAGCAATTCTTAAACATTTTTCAATAACATTTGATGAAAACTTTTGTACAGATAATATACAAATTTTACCCATAAACTGGCGAATCATTGGTTCAGTGAACTCTTTATTACCAAGATCAAGTACATATTGTGCAACATAATTACCAAATTGATCTTGAACAAGAGTAAAAGAATTGTTAATGATTTCTTTAACCAATTGTTTCTTTTGTCCTGGAGATGCATGGTCAATACATCTTTGTAAAACACAACATCCATGTTTATGAGTTCCAACCGTTACACAATTTTCACTAACTGCATCATAAATGAATTGGGATCCTTCATTTGATAATCTATATAAACATTTTTGAACCACATGATTACCATTTAAATCTTGAGTTAATTTAACAACATTTGATTTTAATGCACCAACAATCATATCAACTTGTTCAGGAGTATTAATATATTGAATCATCTTTTGTAAAGCTCTTGTGCCATGTTGATTTAAAGCAATAGATACTAAATAAGGTGCAGCAGTTCTCATTAATATAGTTCTTTGTTCATCAGTAGCATATTCAAGTAACTTTTGACAAAGATAATTACCAAATGGGTCAGTCATAAGTTCAACAACATGAGGATAAGTTTCATTAAAAATCATGTTAAGATAAAGTGGATTCTTCTCTTCCAATTTACGTTGTAAAAATCTACAACCATGTTGATCTTTACAAAGAGAGTAAATTTCATCCTTCATAGATTCTAAACTTGCATGGGCATATCTATTAACTTCATGGTCAGGATTTTTAATTTGACGAGTACGTGTAGTTGGTGTATTATTAACTAAACGAACTGCTTGATTGGTTTTTGTTGGAGTATTTACGGTGGTATTTCTTAATTGTATGTTTGGTACTGGAATAGGTGCATGATTTTCAGTAAGAGCAGGGAGAGTCATAGAAGAAACAGGAATATTATCAGGAGAGTTTTGATTAATGATAATAGTTCTATCAAAGTACGAAGTTTGAGGTGGAGATGTCATAGGAGGTGTATAATAAAGAGTTCTTGGAATTTGAAATTGACCTTGATTTAATTGTGATTGTTGTTGATGTTGAGGAGGTAATGCTTGTTGTGATTGTTGTTGTTGATAAAGAACATCAGAATTAATTGAATTAAGAGATATTCCATTTGAACTTCCATTAGATTGTTGTGATATTTGGGAATTATTTCCATTTGAAACTCCTTTCCAATTACCATGACCATTTGTAAAGTTACCATTTGGAGTAGGAAGAGTACTTGATCCCATAGGTGTGGTACCAGCACCTACACCATTTCCTGAACCTGTTGATACTACTCCTTGTCCTTGACCTTGACTTCCCGTTCCTCCTTGTACACTATCAAATACTGGACTTGGATCTAAAAAATCAAAAAACGCACCACTAAATGATTGCCTTCCACTAGAAACTCCTGGTGAAGTTTTAAATCCATTACTTTCTCTACGAACCAAAATTGGAAATTTATCATTAGTAGTTTCTGCCTGTAAAAATGATGGTTTTCTTTGATGTGAAGTACTACTATTATTCAATGAATCAGTTGGTGGTGGTGTATAAGAACGTAATTCACCATCAAATAAATATCTAGCAGGTGATGTTCCATTAATCGATAATCTATTCATATCAGAAATAAACCCTCCAGTAACAGTAGTTGAAGATGATGATGGGTGAATAGTTGAAGTTGATTCAGATGGAGGGGTGATAACGTGTGGCTGCTGTTGTTGTTGAGAAAGATTTTTTGCTTGGGGCATTGATACTGGTAAACTAGGAGGAGAAAGATTCATATTAAGATATTGTAAAGAATTTCTACCAACACTTGGAGAATCAATTTGTGGAGTAAGTAAAGGACCACCAATACCAATATCACTAGAAAACATATTATACAAATTATTATTTGAACTAGTAGCTCCACATGAAGTAGCACTACCAATCACCTTACCATTAGGAGTAAATTCAGAAACAAATCTATTATCAGGAGGAGTTACTGGTTGAGAAGATGAAGAGAAATCAGTACTACCATAAGAAGGAAATTGACGATGAGTTGAAGAAATTGATGATGCACTACTAGATGTATTACTATTATTACCAGATTGGGATTGCGACTGTCTTAAAACATTTGGTACAATAGAAGAAGAAGATGAAGATGGTGAAGAATAAGATGAATTATTCATCATGTTAAGTAAATGAGGAGGTGGAGGGGGTGGAGGAACAAATTGATTGGCTGTTGCATTAGTTGAATTGCCGGTATAATAATAGGAATCATCAAATTGATGATTATTATGATTATCCATGATTGGAATATTCTTTATTGAATGAGAAGAGAATTCATGCCTTTCAAGCTAAAAAAGATTTGTTAGTTAAAGGGATCTACAACCAATATTTTTGAAGGGAAACTTTTTTTTTCGGTTTGAAAAGGAAATTTTGTGGGTAAAAAGTTTGGGGTATATATCACATAAAAAACATACTTTAGAAATGGTTTAGATGTAAAAATGAATAAATACAATTATCGGTTTTTACTGCAATATACTACAATATATTATAGTACTTAGCGTTAAAATGATTTGCTCCACCTACAAATGCTTGGTAACCTATATTACCCAAATTTTCACTATCTTGTACTTTATAAAAATACAAAAAATAAAATTAAAATCCGTTTCACTTATTATTATTCAACAATTTTCAACCTTATGAGGCGGTATCTTCAAAAACTTATCATCCATAAAGTAAATCTTCGATATTTTGGAAACCAAACCCCCCACCTGGTTGCGTCCTAGCTAACAATTTAAAACATTAGAGCCCTGCATAAGCTATAGTTTGCCTTACTAAAGTATCGAGGTTAACACAATCAGGGTTACGGATATTAGTCGCGCATAAGCGGTTGGTTGTAGGGTAGGTGGGTAACGTTAACTGTACGGGTGTACATAGCATAAACCAGCAGAAATGGTAAATATTAGTATCTTGTAGTACGGGCAACCAACTATCAGGTTGCTCAGCCGAACTCACCGATAAATTTTTAAAACCAAAGGGGTAAAACGGGGGGGGGGAGGAGGAAATAGTTGGGGAGGGGCG
>JAJMID010000042.1:0-26086 GCA_030583405.1 Sugiyamaella americana | reverse complement strand
AATTAAAAGTGCCAAACTAATTTTGAAATGGAGATGTAAACTAATATTAACCATCCATTGAAAGATGTAAATATTAAAACTAATAATAGCAGCTGTACATTTCCATTTCAACTCCATTCTTTTAACCTTCAACCCTCATCAAATCATTCCGGTATTGCAATTATCCTCGTACCCACCACCACCGACTGCCTTATCCAGTACACTTCGTAATACACCCTCCGACTTATTTCCGGTCAAGCATAAGCAAAGGGTATCACCGATTTATGCCTACTTAAATCGGGTTAACTAATACCAAGTGTTTGTCCCTTAACCATATTAATCACTATCTCCTTCATCCAATTTAAGCATATCTTTAACAAAATACTCTTATCGGGTATAAATGCATATTAAATCGTGATAATGTGCATATAAATGATGATCATCATTTCGTACAAAAAAAGCAACTGTCATAAGAAAAATAAGATAGTAGTAAAACCACACGTGAAAATCGAAAATCATGTTATCATTTTTGTTTATCTTTGGGGTATCCTTAACACTTGACAGTTTTATTATGTATAACAGTTAGACAAATAGAAAATCTCCTGTACCCCTCATTATTTAGGTATTAAAAAAAAAAGTTAAAAACTTTAACATAAACTTCCCTCCAATGTTGTTCACTTTAGATCATCAACAGATCTTCACTATCTCCTTACCTCCTCGGTACCAACTAGGTTAAGGGTATAATTATGGGAAAATTCCACTCAAGATGCCGGCGGAGAGGCATTGACGGGTAGGATGAACTGATTAAATAACCATTTAGATGATTCATTCAATAGTGATTAGGTAATATTTAATAATGGTATTGTATTGTTTTTTAAATATCCTTTTCCTTTTTTCAAACCAAAATCCTCCTTAACTCTACTTACCATAATATCAGGGGGTGTTGTTCTTTGGACATAACTAACACCAGATTTATTATTATTGAAAGCCATGGTTAATATTTCTAATAATCGCAAATCTTCGAGGCAATAAATACAAAAGGTCAATTCAAGACCAGAAACTTTTCATAAACTGTTGATTGTTGAATATTTGTATAGATTGATGGGAAATTTAGGTACAACTTGAATATAATTTTAGTAAGAAAATAAAATAATCACCCTCGAACTATCTCTTGTCTTTATCTCTTGTCTTTATCTCCTCTATTTAAATGAAAGTAAAAGAAAACAAAAATTCCAAATTTTAATCTCCTACTTTCCTTCTAAATAAGAAAGGAAGGAAAGGAGAAAATGGATAAAATTAATACGACCTGATTGAAATATACTGGATATTTAAAGAATAGTAGAACAGGAGAAATAAAATAAAAATATTGCTGAAAAATAAAAAAACAATTAACTGGAAGAAGTAAGAAATAAGAAAGAAAAAAATATAAAATATAAAAAAGATTAAACCTCAATCTCACTCAACTACCGATAATGTATAATATTAATTAGTAAAGTTACACACTGTTACACATACAATAGGTGTACACACTATTCTTACTTATTACTATATATTATAACTCACTAAACTACAGTTAAATTTAAGCCTCCAACCGATGTGGGTTTAATTTGGTTGTGTTGCTTAAACAACCAATTATATTATAATCAGCGTATAAATAGAATTTTATTAATTTGTTTACGAGACTTGAGTTAAATGTTTCTGTTTCTAGTATGATTATAAAGAGGTAAAACAAGTATATGTATCTAGGTAATATATAGTTATATGGTTATATAATATAAGAGATTAAGGAAAGTGAAAAAAAAATTAAAGAGTATATATATATTTATGTGAATAGAATAATTTTAAATTAGGAGGTTGTAAGGAGGTTAGTTAAGCGAAAAGATTAAAATGGGATTTTAACTACTAGGTCTATATGTATGACGTTTTAATTCTTTCTGTAGGGGAAAGGTTGATTAGATTTAGGGTTGTAAATGTTGTTCCGGTACCGATATCCATAGTATATTTGAGTATACTTTCCAAAGTTTCCATAGGTCCGCCTATGTTTAATTTCTATTAAAATTGGTTGATATACCAACAACCCGCTTTACTTGAATCATAAGGCGTAAACTTATGTAGTTATCTAAGTACAGCAAGAATTTACCTATGTTCACGCAAAAGGTTTAATTTGAGAGAATTTTTTAATTATATACAAATAACTGTCTTTGATTTTATTTTATTTTTTATATTATTCTCTGTTTACTTATATAATTGTTCTATGTTTTATTGTCCAATATAAGGAGAAAACTCCCAAGTATAGCGTGTTGTAAGTTTCAAATGCAGATAAGAATGAAATAACGGTAACTCCAGAGTGGGCGATTCCCACTGTGTTTACAAACTCCTCCAATATATAATTACCCCTTGCGGCTACTCTAACTCTCAGCGTTTGCTTTAATTTAAAAGGAATCCTTTTAATTGAAATGTTTTGAAACGAAAGTTAATTTCTTTTTACTAACCAATTATATATATTTTACTTCTTGTTTAGCTCTTGTTTTTCGTCTTGTTGTTAACTTAAAGTTGGTGGGCCAAATTATAGTGAATAAGATGAAACATTAACCGTCTTTCAGCAACTCTGAAACAGTCTGCCGGTTTCTATGGTACCAGTACCGGCATCTAATTATCTTACGTAGTGTAGCTTAATTAATATGTGTACATGAACTTTTTACTCCGGTTGCGCATTCGTTCCGGCGGATATAGCTATTGAACAATCCGAACGGACTTATAAAGTTATAAAGGCGGGTCCGATCAGGGATCGGCCCTGCCGGCAGCAGCGAAAACATATGCGGAAAGTTATCAATTATGTCTATATTTCATCATCAAAAGATGACCATGACCAATATTCCAGATTACATCCGAAGCCAATAAATAATCCACCGATTGGTGTCCATTGCAATGATGAAATAGCTCTTAACGATGGCGGGTGATAATGCTTAAGCTGACTACCAGTTAGGTTGGTTCCCGTCCATATATTATAAACGTTAATCTTACCATTATCAGAAGCAATTGCTAGATTTTTGTTTGTCGAATCCACTGAAAATCCATGGTGAAGTGTATGGGAATTAGAATAACCATAATAAGTTATTGTTGGTTTAGTAGCTTGTACAGAGGTGTTGTTATGATAAGGTGATTTGGTTGGTATATGCGATTTAGTGTATCGCAAATCATATAATGCTAAACTATCTTCTAAACCACTTACCAATATATATCTAGAATCTTGAACCGATTTTATATGAGTAACTGCACTAGTATGATAGACGTTAACTACTGGTGGAGTTGGTGTTAAGTGTCGATTTCGTATTCTAGTATCGAAAACATTTAATGATCCATTTCTACAACCAGCTGTTAATAAATGATCATTAAGAAATTCAATTGCCAATACATCTGAATCCGTTCTAAACGGTTCTTTATAAAATCCATTCAAATGCGGTTGAGTAACATATGCACATTCATTTGTACCAACTGCAATATAAGTATTTGGTCCTGATTTATCTTCGAGTACTGCTGAACAAAATGCATTCTTATGTTCCGGTAATTTATAAACTATACCAACATCAGCATAAGATTTAAGTAAAGTACAACTAAATGCACCAGTTGTTGCTGGTCCACCAAGACAAGTAGTTACTATTGTGTTCCCAGATAACGATAATGAAGTAATTTCACTATTAAAACTTTCGATTGGATAATATGATGAAGTGGGAGGTGGTTGTAAGTTAAGAGATAAATTTGAACGATTTACCATCTGATTACCAGGTATTAATGAACACTTTCCATGCTTTGTTCCAACGATGAGCAACTTTTCCCTTTCGCACCAACTTAAGCAAGTAAGATTATCACTTGCAGATGCCATATCAAAGGTCCAATGTGCCTTTTTACTTAATGAAGATATAACAGTTGCATTTTGAGAAAATCTATTAATTCTTGGTCCTAAACAGGAACCTAATAAATGCTTCTTGATTGTATAAGGAGAATATAGTGATTGATGTTGATGATTAGATTCTAAATGCTTTCGTTTTCTTCTTCTAACTTCTGCTACTGCTGATATACTATAATCATTCGAAGCTTGACTTGTAGCTTGACCAGTATTCATAATACGAAAGTATCGTTTCCTTTCCTGATCATAATAAAACCCTGGTAAATCTGGCATTGATGACATGGTGAATGATGAAAATTTTCTTTCTAACTCTAAGTTGCTGCTGATTACTGTTATACGGTTATACCGTTTTATATAAACTTTATACCAACTTAATCAGTGAAGTTCAGCAACGTCATTTACTTTGATTCCTCTATTACAATAATATGTGAAGTTAATAAAAATCTCAAACCACCCCAGTTACAAGACATAACTTTCGTTTTCTCTGCGTCTTCTTATCAAAAAGGTTTTTTATTTTTTTATCGCCGATCTCCGACATAACCCTTAACCTTAGTGGCAGATAAGAAAAAGACGTTAACTAGCACATGCATATATGCATATGCATGCAAAAAACATTAACTTAAATTTTCACTAAGAAGCAGACGGGCCAGTTTATCTCCGGCGGCCGGCGGGCGGAATCAGAATTCAGTTATAAATCCAAAAAAAAGATTATTTAAATTTCATATACTTTACTATTTCCTTATACCTTATATACGTTATCCAATACAATTCATGAACTCTTTTCATGTTGTGTAGATACTCTTTGCATCGCAACTAAAAAATCTTCAATTGATCTTTTAGGTCTTTCCTTTAATCCTTTACCATGCATTAATCGATCAAATGCTACTGAATCTTGCATCAAATAAAATAACCCTCCACAAATACAAAATACTCCAAATGAAAATATCCATACTCTAACTACTGTAACAATTGACGTTTGATGTCCAACAAACCATCCGAAAACACAAAATAATGTGGCTATTAAATCAACTAAAAACACTGCACCTACCAATTGCCATGAAGGAAATGAAGACCAGAATGGTCCATTTGCTCTAGTTACAAATATTAACCAATTTTCTGACAAAGAAATCTCTAAGAATAGAATTGGATCAATCACACCAAAATTTTGAACTATTCCTCCATTTTCATGTATTTGAACTTTTGATCCATTTCCATGCAGGAGCATTGTTGTTAATGTTATCCAACTACCAGCTGCTAATACACATCCTAATAATATAGACATACCCCATAGTTTTGGTAAGTTCCATTTTACAGGTTTCTGAGAATATGGTGCATTATCATAAGCAATTGCTAATGTTGCTACGTCTGCAAAGATTGCAATGAAAACAACAAGCTCTATTTGCAAAGATTCATTCAAAATAGCAATCCATAAACCAAAAAATATCTCTAAATGTAATGACAATGCAATCCTATAAACAATATAAGAGTACATTCTATGAAATATCTGCCTTGATGTTTTTAATGCATCAATAATTGCTGATAATCCAGGCGCTAAAAACACAATATCAGCTGCCGATCTAGCAGCATCTGAAGCTCCTTCTACAGCAATTCCTGTATCTGCTTTCTTCAATGATGGTGCATCATTAACACCATCTCCAGTCATTGCTACTAAATGTCCTCTTGATTGTAAAATTTCTACTACATTATACTTATGCTGAGGAAATACTTCTGCAAATCCATCTGCTCCTTCAACAAAATCATAAACCTCTGATCCACTCATTTCACCACCTCCTCCTAAACCTAATCTTTCTGCATTATAAATATTTGTTCCTAATCCTAATTGACGAGATGTTTCCTTAGCAATACCAACTGCATCTCCTGTAAGCATCTTAATAGATAATCCAAGATTCTTAGCTTCTTGAACTGTTCTATAAGTATCATGTCTTGGTGGATCTGAACATGGCATAATACCAAGAATTTCCCAATGACTTTTACCCCTTCGGCGTGCTACACCAAGTGATCTAAATCCACGACTAGCAAATTCTGCTACCTTATTCTTATAAGAAGTAGAAATTAATTCAGAAATTTGGTGATCTTCTTCAACAGTTTTCAATACAAACAATGGTGCACCTTTAACACAAGTAATATGTTCCCCACTTGGTGATTCAACTACTGCAGTTACTTTCTTAGATACTGGATCAAATGGATGAAATTCAATAACCTTATACTTTGTAAGTGTACTTTTAGCAAGTGGGTAAATTTTAAGAGCTTTAAGAAATGCCTTATCAATAGCATCCAATCCTTTCTTCTTTCTAGATGCTGCTAAACAAGCAGTTAACATAAGGTCTTCAGCATCAACTCCTTCAACAGTATACGGCTCAGAGAGCGATAACTTATTCTTCGTTAGTGTTCCAGTTTTATCTGAACATAATACTTCGACTCCTGCTAATGATTCAATTGCTGAAAGCTTTTGAACAATTGCTCTCTTCTTTGCTAAATACGCTGCTCCAACGGCCATAGTGGTGGTTACTACTGCTGGCAGTCCCACTGGCACTCCAACAATTGTAATAGCTAAGGTGAACCGCAATATTTCAACAATTGGATCTGATCTATAGAAGCAAGCAATCCATACAACTAATAAAGTTACAATTACTAAAACCAATAATACAGCACCAATTCCATTCAATACATCTGTAAAATGGCCCGTTCCAGCTGAAGCTTTATTAACCAAACTTGCAGCTCTTCCAACAAAAGTTTGATCGGCAGTAGCAGTAACAATCATAAAAGTATCACCTCTTTTAACAGTAGAAGAAGCATATACGTTATCACCAGTATGTTTATCAACAGCCAGTGATTCTCCAGTAATGGCCGATTGATCAATTTGTAAAAAGCATCCTTCAGTAACTAATCTTCCATCAGCAGGAATGATTGTTCCTTCTTCAATTTGTAAAATATCACCTGGTACAATATCTGCGGCATCAATTTCTTCTACTCTTCCCTCTCTTAAGACAATAGCTTGAAGTGCTAAGGTCTTTTTCAATTCTTCAACAATAGAACCAGCTTGATATTCTTGTGTGAAACCAACTACAGCATTAAGTATTAACAAAGCACAAATAACACCAAAATCTACCCAATCTTCCAAACCAATTGCCAATATAGCAGCTGCTTCCATCACAAATTGGATTGGACCTAGAAAGAAGCTTAAAAACTTTAAATAGAGATTTACTTTCTCCTCCGACATTTTATTCCAGCCAAATCGTTTCCGTCGTTGAAGTACTTCCTCATTAGTAAGACCAAAGCTTGGGTTAGTTTGAAGTAATCCTTCTGGAACTGGTCTAGCTGAATGAGTTGCATGTGCTTCTTCATCAAAAAAATCATCTCCTTCATCATCAGATTGAATTTCATTAATAAAATCATCAATATCATCTTCACTTTCATCTTCTGATTCAATTTTCTTCTCCTGCATTGGTGAAGCTTTTGCTACATTTCCAACATCATCATTGCTAGATGACTGCTGAAGAGTGACAGTATTATCACCAGCAGTAGAAGCACCGACGCCCGATCTTCCTTCTAATGATTCGGCAGCACCAGCCATCAAGTATGGTAATTCTATATAATTAGTTAGAATATGTAGATAAATGTTTCGCCATGCTACTGACCCTTTTCTTGATATCTCCTAAAATATTATATATTGCTTATAGCCAACCTTGTTCACTCCAACTCCATATAGAATATAATAAACAATTCTTGCAGAAGATTCGTGAACCTACTAACAAGTTTTCATCAATATTAGTCATAAAGACCTAGGTTGTTTGTAGGACAGAGTTATTGAGGAAAGCAGACACGCAGCAGTTGTAAAACTACGTTGTTCCTTTCTTTTTTCTTCTTGTTAGGATTTGATTAATATATCTATACTGAGCATTAATCAAAGTAGATTAACTTACTATCTATATAAGGTATTTATTAAATAAAACTAGCCGATTATTATGGAGCATATCTGAATAGTAGTAGGGAAAGTAGATTTGGCATTAAGCATAATGCATTTATATATATGAGATGTGAACCATGGTTCACCATAATATTGTAACTTACATTAATTTAGTTGAAGGTACCGTAATTCAGGTGAATTGAGATCTTGTTAGATCTCTGTGATTACCTTTTTGTATAAAACATTTGTAATATAGGTATATATTAGTATATATATGTATTATAGGGTTTAAGATCCATTCAATGAGATGATTATTACTCAATCAGCTAAGATAGTGATGCATGTTGCTAATTCTTGTGGTCACGTTAATATCCCCTTTTTAACTTAGAATTCATGAGGAAACCTTTTTAGAATCAGTAGCATGCCAAGCGAGTTTGGTGGAGAAAACCTTCTCAAAATAAAAGATTGGAGTAAGAGATACAATGCAGAATGTCAAGTGTTACATCGACTATGTGTTGAATGGAATTCTTTACATAGACTTTTATTGCGTAAAGATGTGTGGATCTTCTCACGATATCAATCAGCTTAATCCGGCGAAACAATTTGAGCTGATATTTCTTATTATTTACCCGAATTTCTACTAAATAAGTTTTGATATCAACTAAGGTAGTGTATTCTTAAAATTAAGTTCGTTGATTAACGACATGCAGATGGCATGCGCAAGCTATACGGATTTGTTATCGCACGCCAAGATTGGATATTTGAATGAAAGAAATGGTAATGGTAATGGGGATGATTCAAACGTTTTGAGAGGTTCAAGTTTAATTGTATAAGTTTTATTATCTCTTGTACAGAAGTGCCTACTATTGTTTAAATCGCATCATCTGGATGTTAGAGGTTAATTATCCACTGGTAGGTAATGTAATTAATGCAAATGAACTTTTAAATCTACTAGGATATCCAGTTATGCTAATAACCATGTTATTGGTTTATTAAGAAGTACGAATTTGATTCTGTATTTAAGCTGGTGGTCTCATGACTTAAATACATTACATTTTTGATTCCTAAAGTGGTCCCACCTGTATTACTCTACAACCAGCTGCTCGGTAAAGCTGATTTAAGCTTTGAGATTAACTCAAGCTGCTGCTTAAACTTAAAGCTAAATATATAGCCTATGTTCCAAGAGCACGTGGAATAGATGCGAAGTTATGATAAGGGGGTCAGTAAGATGTTATTCTTCTTCCATAGAATTACCCTTACTATTAGAGTTCTTTATCTCCTGATACCATAATTGAATAACGAATTATCTTTATCTAAAACTACATATTCGGATATTGAGTACACGGATCAAGCTCAGGCTCAAAAATTAATAAAAGATTATTCTGAATGGGCAAGTCATTTGTCCTTTCAGCGTAAATGAATATTCAATTGATAATTAAATTAAATTAATATTATTAATTAAGTATGTACGATTCTACATGATTACACCTGTATTATCATGGTATCTTAAATGCTCTACTAAGCTATTTATTACTTAGAAAGCACGAGAATAGAGTACAATTGGTTCCTCGGTGAATAATATTGTATTTCTCAGAGCGTAGCAAGAGTCCATCATAGTACGTATTGATATATTTTATATTATATATAATCTATATATATACAAATTTAAATTACAATTTACAATCATATGTACAAGTAATAAGTATATATAAATAACATCTTCTCTCTATTTCGTCTCCATCCAAAACCCATCATCCTCTTGGATCCTCTTCTGTTCCTATTGTTCTCAAAAAATCACATGATTCTGCTGCCATTTTTTTCAATCGCTTACGTTTAAATAGTTACATTTTACATTTTGAGCATTAAGTTAACGACCCATTATTGATCTTTCCCTTCATCTTTGTAGTATATTTTTGAAAAATATCGATTTTTCACTATAGCTTATACGAAGTTCGGTTGAAAGATCCTTCCTCAAAGATTGATAATAAATTTATAAACCTCATTAATTTACCACCGCTAACGAAAATTCATGAAACGTACATAAATATATAATTCAGAGAGTCCCCTCAAGACATTGCTATCATCTATCGATTAGAAACTAGCAAAAACCCGAGTGGATATCTCAGATTTAAGAACGAATTTTTGGTCATCACTCAAATTAGCTTCTCGAGGAACAACGGGTCCGATTTAGTATATACTTCATCTTATAATTTAATGCATTAATTATTATATAATTCATACGTAAGAGTAACTACATAGGAGAATAAACAGATGAATGCAAAGTTTAATCATGATTAGTAATATCTTGATATCTTCTACATCTCATACACCAAACTTGTCTGGTACCACCATCATCATTATCTAAACCACCAGTTAAATTAGGAATTTCTCTATCACCATGAGCTCTCATTCCAACTCTGAGGCAAGGGATATGATATCCATGACCGCAATGAAGTCTAACAATACGGTTTGGATTTTCATCAGAGTTTTGTTCATTATCATCATGAGAATCTTGTGGATCAACTAAACATAATGAAAGAGGAGCAGATGCACATTGTAAATCAGTATGATCATTAATTTCAGCATTACGAGAAGCAGACCGTGATGCAGTAGGAGTTCTTACTTCTGAATCATCACTCTGTTCAGAATTTGGAGATCTATATGGGTGGTGACGTCTTGCCCATCTGGGACCCCAACTGGAGAGAATACCAGCTGGCCCGATCCAAACTCCTCCTCCAGTACCACCACCTCTTGAATTAGGTTGATTAGAACTAGCAGTAACAGATGAAGCAGAAAATCCTGGAGAAGAAGGAGAAGGGGTAGGTGAATTTCTCGCATTACTCCGAACAGGACCAGTTGATCTTATAGGAGAGGTAGAACTTGTACGATTTTGAAGGCTCTGAAGGAATACTGAAATAGGTCGAAGAAATTGAGGACTAGTTCTAGGTGGGATAGGTGGAACGGGTGGTTGATCGGATGATGGAACGGATGGTTGACCTGATGGTTGACCTGATGGTTGACTTGATGGTTGAACTGATGGTTGAACTGAAGGTGCGACAGAAGGTGGGATACTTGTAGAGGAACCAGAACTAGAATTTGAGGTATAAGAAAATGCAGTAGTAGTTGATTCATTGTTTCTATTGATTGGTGTATTGGCGGTTGGTGGCGGGCTAGAGCTAGTTGCTGCACCAGTGTCAGTGGTAAAATTGTTTTCATTGTTGTTATTGTCGTCACTGTTCTCTGTATTATTATTGTTATTACTATTACTTCTCTGAGTTCCCATTAAATTAGGTATAACATTAAATATTAAATCAAATAAATTACCACTAGCATTATCTGATTCAGGTTGTTGCCCAATACTTCTAAGATAATCATCTTGACTTTCAATAGTAGTACGACATAATGGACATGTATTAGAAGATGAAAGCCATTCTGAAATACAACTGTTACCGAATTGATGATTGCAAGGCATTTCAACTGCATGATGTGATTTTGAAGCGGTTGAAGATTGAGATGTGGTTGCCTCTGGTATTTCAGGGGGAATATTTCCGCTATATTCGCCAGGAACCGATTCAGAAGGATCATCTTCAGGATGTGATCCAGGAATACTAATAGGAGGATCATCAGATTCATCCATTCTATCAACATTTTCTTCACTTTCTTCCTTCTCCTTATCCTCCTTCTTCTCTTCCTTTTCTAATTCAGTATAATTTTCAAAACAAATTGGACAAGTTCTTTCAGATTCTGGTAATGAATTTAAATCAACAACCTTTAATTTACTAACAGCACGATCTGAAGCTCTTGTTTTTCTACTTTCACCAAATAAATTTGCCCCAGCAGGCATTCTAATATCAACCGGAAATGTACCAGTATAAAAGGTTGTTTCGCCATTTGAATTAAAACCGTCAGTAGTGAATCTACGCCAAAAATCTTGAGTACCTGTATTTGTATTTGTTGTTGGAGTTGAGGCCGAGGTTGTTGAATTTGGTGCAGGATTTTCTTGAGTGTTTCGATTATTATCTTGAAAGATATTTGTAAATGCTAATTCAATATTTGGGATAATGAAGGTACCTGAAGTACCAGTTGTACCAGTTGTGTTGGGTGTTCCAGTACCGCCAGAAGTTGTAGTACCAGTTGAAGTCGTATCACCATTACTACCACTATTTCCAGCAGCAGATGCAGTAAATTGTTGGCTCATATTTCTTATAAAGGTTTGCAATCTATTAACACCACCAGCTTGAGTATTATTAGAATTCTCATTAGTTGTACCTGTACCAGCAGTACCCCTTCCTCCATTCCCACTAACTCCTTCTTCATTTCTATTAAATCCGAATAATCCTGCTAGATCAGAAATACTTGGACCATCTGTTCCTTCTGGAATGGTAAATGAATAGTTTATATAATAAACATTGGTTTGAAAATTTTCCTCCTCATTATTACCAGGAGGATTTGAAGGTGGTGAACCACCTTGATTGTTGTTCATGATGAAAATAAGGTAAGATAGATAGTTATTGGAAATTTATTAACAATCTTTTACCATGGTTTTAAACAAATTTTTTTAATATAAATAATTTTAATTGCAAGAATGAATTCTTCTCTTTCTGGATCATTAGAAAATCATTTAAATAGAAGATAATACAACAGTAAAAGGTTTCTTTCTGTGTATCTACTAAATCTATCAACTATAAACGGTCAATAAATCTGTCTCTATGATGAGAACTTTCCTCAATAAAATATTTCTATCGATAAGAAATGTTGATTTCTCTTAATAATAAGTTTTTAGCTATTTCTTCCTAAAAATTACTGAAGATATTACTAATTTGCTGAGCTGTTAGGAGTGTAACTATTCTACAACCAGTTAAATATCAATCTACCCTCTCACCTCACCATAACTCTCATCTATTTCTATCTCCCAAGCGGTACTGATTTGTCAGACACAGCCTCACTATGCTAATGGTAAAGTGAGTCTGATGCAATACTGTTTATATTAGGCAGGCCTGCTGAATACGGGAAGTATCTAGAAAGATCTACTTGCTCCTAGAGAAGCAATAGTTGGAAGATTCTTGGTTTATAGGTATTTAATGTATAAAAGGAAATAATGGAATAGAATATATGTATTTATTAAACTGGTACTATGTTTGAAGGTAGTATTTGCTGGTTTTCTACTTACTTAGGTAATATGAAGTAGATCTGAATATTAGGATTCCGTTTCAACTCGCTTTAAATATATATATCCGTAACAATATTTAAATTAATAGATCGAATAGCAAATAATTGTATTCTTTCTTGTTTTTTGTGTGCAATTTTGTACTTAATATAATGTTAGAGTTTAATAAACCAACACCAAGTACTCTCAGGAAGACTATATTTGAACTGCTCTTACATATACCTATACCATAATACCCTAACTCAGGTAAGTATAACTAAGGCACTCCCATACTTTGAGTTATTCACAATCACCCTATACTTAGATATAAATATATACAATTATACTTAGAGATAGCACCTGACTATACTTCATTATAGCTTATTATTGGCCACCCTATTCGATCGTAATTGTCGATGAAACATATTGTTGGACCCACCAACATCATGTGCTCCATTCTGAAACGATATTATTACCAGATGGAATCAGATGTTCATGCGCCTACTGGATCTCATGCCACAGTCTATTCCACCTTCTAAAACTCTTTTAAATATCTAATCTTTTATTCCATAAGTTATTATTATCAATCATAATAACATTATTTCTAATAATTACAATCTAAAAAGCTTCTTCCTTGAAGCATATACTTCACTTCAAACCTTACCATTCTAATTCTTTTTAAGCTTTCATCCATAATTGCCGCTAATTTCGCCGTTAAAAGTTATCACTATGTAAATAGCTAATATAAATAAGTTAATAATAATCTCTTAACTAAACCGTTCATACAGTGCTAACTAATTTAACCTTATCTTAACCGTTTGCTGGTGCATGAGATGAGATAAACAACTGCAGGGGCACTCGATCGACGGATCGGCAAATAGCTTATATTAACTACCACCTACTACAGTATATATACAGAAACAATAGAGTAATAAAGGAATGCTTAATTCTCTCCTTCTGATCCTTCTGAATCTAAATCTTCTAATATATCCTTCTGCTTTTCACCTTCATCTTCCTCCTCAACCTCCCCAATATCTTCAAACCATTCCTTTGGAGCCTTTTTAATATATTTATCCATCATTCTTTTACATTGGCCAGATTTGATATTAATAACTTCAACTCCTTTTGATCTTAAATAGTCTTCACCACCAATAAATGTTTCATTTTCTCCCATTACAACCCTTTTAATTCCATACATTAAACATGCTCCTGTGCACATATGACAAGGACTCAAGGTAGTATACATTGTAGCTCCTTTATAAACTTCTCCCTTTAAACGACCGGCATTTTCTAAAGCATCCATTTCTCCATGAAGAATTGGTGAACCTTTCTGGATCCTTTGATTGTGTCCTTCACCAAGAACTTTACCATCTTTTGACACAAGTACAGCTCCAATAGGAATACCACCTTCGTTATAACCTAAATTGCTTAGTATTATGCATATACCATGCTTTGTTTTACATACTTATTTTAGCTTGCTTAATAGCTAGTTTCATAAACTTTTTATCTTCATCACTTCCAATCATTTTGAGTCAATTAGATATCTACGTTGGTATGTCAATATGTGCTTTTGAAAGATAAGGTGATAAGCGCCATGAAAATTTATTTATCTACGCGCGCTAACTACATAGTTGTATATGCACTAACCTAGTATGCGCAAGCGTTGGGAAGATCTAACGCTACGCTTAAAATATAATCTTCTCAACGCTTATCTCTATGCTAACGGGGTCCGGGCGGAGCCCGGCCGCCGGAGGCACAATTGAAATACTAATAACAAGTACAATTATCGTAAATGGCAAATCTTATTATCTTATATAATAATTAAAAAAGTTCAACTCTAAAAGTAGCAATTTCAAATGGTCTAAGATCAATTGGGAATTTATCACTTTCAACTCCACTAAGAATATCAAGTGGTTCTTCATCATCTTCAAGGATATTTGTCTTATAAACACGAGCAATTGGAAGTTTACTAATAATATGACCTCTAGATCTTCCACCAAGAGAGTCATATACTCTTATAATTACGCTCTTTCTACCAGGAGCACCCCTTATTGGAAGGAAACCACGTGATACATCTTCATCATCTTCAAACCTTTTAACTGCGCTCATGATGAGAGATTTATCACCATCTAATATAAAAGTACGTAAGGAATCATCAGGTTTATCAGTTGGCGAAGAATCGATAATCATAGCTCCATCATCATTAAGAGTTTCAACGTTATTTGGTAAATAAACAATATCCAATGGGTGATTGAAATTATAAGCAGCACGAACAATGTCAGGATTAAGTCCACCTTTATGTGGTAATAAAGCATATCTAAATTGATGATAACCCATATCAGCATTAGCATCTGGAGATTTTGGTGCTCTTAATAATGATAACCTCATAACATTACCGTGAATTGCATAACCATATTTACAATCATTAATTAAACTAACCCCATAAGAATAATCACTTAAATCTGCCCATTTGTGGCCAGGTACTTCAAATTTAGCAACATCCCAACTTGTATTAAAATGAGTTGGTCTTTTATGACATCCATATGATGTTTCATAAGTAGCAACATCAGAATGAACATCAACTGGGAATTCAACTTTAAGAAATTTATAAGTTTCATGCCATTCTACTTCACTAGCAAACTCAAGATAAGAAACGTCAGGGAATTCATCAGAGGTTGGTTTTTGATAAGCATCCAACGAAATGGTTGTTTTAATACGACTTTTATCACTAATTACATGTTCAATTTCAACAGCTGCTCTAAGAGGACCCTTTTGAGTAATTTTAACAGTACCAGCATCTAGTTCCTTTCTTGAATCAAGTGAATATAATTCAGTTTCCCAAGCTGGGAAACTAAGACATTGATCATCAAAAATAACAAATTGATTTCCTGCTTTGCCAGTAGGAATGATTTCTCTTTGAGTTTCATAATCCCAAACTGATGTAAGAACACTATTTTCAATAGTTGCTCGAAGTTTATCATTTTCAAGTACAAATACACCACGTCTAACTTCTTTAGCAGTAGCACGAGGATGTGTAGAAGAAGAGGCAACTCCTACTGGAACAGCAATACCACTAGATTTAGCATGAACTCTAATAAGAGCTTTATCATCATTTACTTGAGAAATAACATCACTTGATGCACTAACTTCCCTTGCGACACTTTCTAATGGTACTTGGATTACCTCATTTCTTCCCCATGGAAGAGTATTTAAGGCACCAATTGAATGTCCTGGTAAATAATGAATAGAAATTCCTAAAGCATCCAACGCCTCACGGGCTAATTTCTCTCCTCCTTCTTTAATACTTTGATAAATAGCTCTTGCATCTTCATAAATCATTTCAATACCACTTCCTGGTAATACATCATGGAATTGATTTAAACAAACGTTCTCCCAAAGATCATCAATTGATTTGGTAGGATAACTATAATCTTTATTCTTTAAAGATGCTAATGTTGCTAAGAATTCAACATCATGCATAATAATTTCCGATACACGATTACCCTTTTTAATTGCTGCTTGAGTTGTATAAGTACCTCTATGAAATTCAAAATATAATTCACCAACCCACGAAACAAGTTTCTTACCATGATCAGTATCAGCAAGAATATCATTATAAAAATCATCAACTGTTTTACCAGCAGTAACTCTTGGTAATAAATCAACGGTATCAGATAAACCTCTACATCTACGAAGTTTTTCCAACATTTCAGCAGTAGGACCTCCTCCTCCATCACCATGACCAAAAAGTAGCATTCCATGACGGTCAATATCAAGATTCTTATGTTGGCGTAAAGAACGAGCAACATCACCAAAATGTGCTTGTGCTGTATAAGTATTATCTGGGGGCATATGACAAACAACTTGAGAACCATCAAGTGCTACCCAATTAAAAGTTGAATGAGGGAAACTATTAATACTATTCCAACTAAGCTTTTGTGTTAAAAATCTATCAATACCTACTAAACGACAGAATTGGGGAATTTGTGGACTATAACCAAATGTATCAGGTAACCAATAAGTATTTGTTCTAAATCCAAAATGATGTTGAAAAAATCTTTGTCCTAATAAAAATTGTCTTGCCATTGCTTCACCACTTGGCATATTTGTATCACTTTCAACCCAAGATCCACCAATTGGAATAAATTTATTATCTTTAACTGCTTGTTTAACTCTTTCAAATACATCAGGATAATCTTGTGAAAGCCATTTGAATTGTTGGACTTGAGAAGCAACAAAAGTATATTCAGGATATCTTTCAATTAAATCCAATTGAGTTGCCCAAGATCTGCCTATTTTACGGTGGGTCTCAGCAAATGGCCATAACCATGCAGTATCAATATGACAGTTACCAATTGCATAAACTGGAGCAATCTTTTCACTTTTATAGACATCTGGTGAATCAACTTCATTACCAATATATTGCCTAGCAATTTCCCTACACTTTTTAATACTTTCATCAGGATTATTACGATCAAATGTATCAACAATATTATTAAGAACTTCTCGAGCACGATGCTTTTGCCATGAGTCACCAGGAAACTCCCTACTAGCATCACCAATTATCCAAAAGTCAATATAAAGTGCTCTTGCTTCTAAATTTGGAAATACTAAATCAGCAGTATCTAATCTAAAATATCTATTTTGATTTGGTGGACTATTATTACCACTCATTGAATTGCAACTTGTTTCAATATAAAATTGATGCCATTTACCATCTTTCCAATCATTAGGAATAATCCATTCTCTACGTTCTTGACCACTTAACCCAACTACAACTTTCCCATCATTCGTATAAATCATACCTTCATTACCACAATTCCATTCAAAGAGAATTTGAGGAGCAAATTTCCATTCTAATGGAACACGAATATTAATTCTAAACCAATGAGTACTCCAAGAAGGACCAAATGAATTACCCTTTGATGCTCTATGCCATTTAGCATTTGCAATTGCATCTTTAAAACTTGGACGTTCTAAATTTGGAACATCATAAGCTTCTAATTTAACATAATCATTATTATCAATTCTTGCTCTATCATAAAAATTTGGTAAATTCAAAGTATGATATTCTCCACCACGATCAATAAACTGACGAATTCTTCCTTCATAAATCTTTGGAATCTTTACCGGAACAGGTTTATTATTAAACCTTTCATATTGATCAGACATTGCTTTGAGAGTTAGTTATAAAGGAAATTGACGTTAACATTAAACTTACTATAAAAATTCTACCAATCCTTATACTATAAGATTTCTAGATTTCCAAAATATATTATTCTTTCTAGGTACTTTTACTCCTAAGGTACTTCTTTGTCGTATAAATAACCCGCCATTTAATTGTGGGGTTAATCAAGATGTATTAGCCGCAGAATCGGCGTAGATTCAGGGTGCCTAAGTGCATAAAAGCGTTTCAGACTATATCTTTATTGGATAAGATTATGCATTAATATATTAATCTATGCAGTTTCAATACTAGATAGAAGCTGATTACACGACCATAACGGTGGTCAATGGTGGGTATATTTGGGTGTCAATATGAAGAGGAGAACTATATATATGGAGCTAGAGTTTTAGAGAAAACAATATATAAATTCTATATATAATTATATATAACTATATATAATTATTTATATGAAGTTAAATTATTTTATTCGTACATTTCCTTTGCATATTTTCCCCCATGTGCTTATTCCCTACGGTTTCCTAGTTTAAAGTTAACTCTGAGTGAGCGTAAGTAAACGAAATGAAAGCCAATTAGTATAACATTATAACTAAATACATAAATTGTAGTAAAGAATAAAATTGATTATATAATATAATGGGAAACATAGTAAATAAATAAATATATAAAAGGCCGCGATCCTAGCCGCGCAATCTAAGATGCATGATGACCCCATAAATCGCAACCCCTCATTTACTTATATCTCCGGTCAGTTTATTCTTCGTATGGCACCTCGCCTTGTGGAGTATAACGAAAGGCATGTCTTTGTTGTCCCCCTTCAAAATCCAGTAATGCCGAATGTAATGCCCGTCGATTGTCCCAGATTATTACGTCACCGTCTTCCCATTTAACTCGCAATTGAACATCAGCACTTTTACTTATAATATCATATAAAAAGTTTAATAAATAATCAGATTCTTCCGATTTAAATCCCTCTATATATCTTGTAAATTGTTGATTAACGAAAAGACTTTTTCTTTTTGTTACTGGGTGGGTACGTACAACTGGATGAGATGTACGAATAGGTTCTCTTCTTACAATTCCTCCTTGAGCAAGTGATTGTTGTGCTTGTTCATAAGCAGAATGAATAGCTTTTAATCCTTTTAATCTTGATCTAAATTCTGGTGATAATCTATTATAAACTTCTTCGGTATCAGCAAATAATGTATCTCCACCAGTTGGTGGTAATTCTAATATACCTAAAATAGTTGTTGCTGGTGGTTGAAGTTCATAAGTAACATCAGAATGCCAAGCAGTTGATGAAATATTTTTTGCAAAGAAATTTTCGTAAGTCTTATTACCAGGAGCCCGATGGACAAGATGTACTTCTGGATACCCTTCTGGTGAACCTGAAGTAGGATGAATATGTTGTCTACCATAATATTCTGCCCATTTCAACGCCTTGTCAACTGGTAATTCTCTAAAATCCTGATTTCTAAATGCAACTACTCCTCTATCAGCTACATAAGCCGCTAAATCATTCTTTGCTTCGTCAGATAATTGAGACAGTTGAATACCACGAACTTCTGATCCAAATTTAGGAGTAAGGTCTGTAACCGAATAACCAAACTTGACAAGTTTTTGAGAAACAGTTGATCTTAAATCTTCATCAGTTTCGGGTAATCCATTTGGGAATAAATTTTTGAGATTACTATCTGCTTCAAGTCCTTTATCTTTAAAATCAATAATTTCATAAGGAGGGAACTTTTCATTACTATCCCAAGTAGGAGCATAATGAGGAAATCTTAATGATTTTTTAATATCATCTTGTTTTGCACTACCTGCAGAGTAGGTAGATGCAGCAATTGATTGAATTCTACTAGCTAAGTCGGTCATTCTATAAAGTTTATATATTTAATAGAGAAAATCTATCTATATGAGTTGTGGAAGAATCATCGGATATTTATAGCCACAGTGCTGCCACATTATGGCTTGACTAAATATCATGTTGAGAATAAAAATCACGTCAATATTGTACATCATGTTGAAAAAATGAACCATGTCACGTGCTTTCACATCACACTTGAGATAGCCACCCACTAATCTGTGGCTAACGATTCTAACTAGTTACGGCAATTCTAGGGGTAAGCGAGGATTTAACGGAGATATAACCGGAGATTCTAACAGAGATAACAATCCCATTTATTATTATACATATATAATTAAATAAAATTTATTGAATTATCGATACGATAACTACTTTAATTTTCTTAAGATGTGCGCATATTCATTTGATGGTATAACAGTCCTTAACTTTTCTATATCATCTTTATGAACAACTTGTGAGATAAATCTTCCTCTTGTTTCTGATGTCCATCCTTTTAATAAATATGCTAAGTCCATAGCTAGCTTTTCATATCCATCTTTATCGTCAAAAGGATATTCTCTACGTTCTAGTAAATCTCTAAGTAATACATATAATGTTTCACTATTAACACCAGCATTTAAAAATGTATCAATAACCCATCCACGAGGGGCATTAGGAACCTTTTCAAGGGAATAAGTTTCAAGCATTGGAACAATAACATCAGTAGGGAATACAAATTCTGAATTCATAAATTGTTTACCTAATCTTTGAATAACTGATGATAGCTCTTCATAGTTACTTGTTGAATTGATTAAGCTTTGCCAATTGCTGGTGATTTCATCATGACCTCGATAATCAGTAACTTGAAAGATAATTAAACATATTTCATAATAACCAAGAGGACTAGCATAATCATTAAATAATTGACTAACATTTAATAACTTTCCTTCTAACGAATTAATCACTTCTTCACGCTTTTCTTCTTCAAATCTTTCGTCTTCACGTACCATCTGTAAGATATCACCTTGAATATTAGCAATATCTAAATATTCTTGAATAGAACTACTTAACTTATTCATTGCTGGAATAAGTGATGAGGGACAATCCGAATCACAAAATCCTCTTGCTCTTGATAAAAAGTCAAATCGATTACTTAATGAAATTTCAAAACTACTTTTCGCTAATTCAAATAATACATTAGCTGCTGAATAATTATCTCCTCTCTTTTTAAAGTATACCCATAATAAATCAGCAATTGCTAAATTGGCTTTTGCATTTGCTTCAAGATATGGTAAAATATATGGCGTATCAACATCTAATAATCTACTTTCAATACCTTTTGAAACAAACCAATCATAAAAGCAAAAATGAAATACTTCATCAGGTGCTTCTAAACAAATATTATAAGCTTCTTGTCTTGCCTTTTCATCATGAGGAAGTGAATCAGTATATGGATCATTTGAAATTGAAATTGCTGCTTTTTCATCGACAATATCTAATATTTCAAATACTAAATTATATATTTTAACTCTTGAATCATAAGCAGATTGACGAGCATCAGGAATTGGTTTACCATCATGAAGATATCCAAGGGCAAGATTACCTTTATCACTTACGATAGCAACTGATAACGCTACTTCAATTGCTCCTGAATAATATTTTAATTCTACATATGCATTAATTGCTTCCTTTAATCCATCAAATTGAATATCTGAAGCAGCTTTTTTAAACATCTTAACTGAATCATATAAACTTTGCATTCTTAATTCAATATCATTTTCGTATGTTTTTGCTTTACGTAAATCTTCCAATGCTTTATAAATGATAACATCACTACTGGAACAATAACTTTCACATCTATCTTGTAATACTCTTGATATTGAATCTACTGATTCTCCTTTACTAATACTTCTATTAACAAGACATGTAACTAATTCTTTTGCTAATTCAGTACCTTCATTAGTAGTAAAGAATTGCTTAAAAGTTAATTTAGACATTTTTTCTCTTAATTCTTTAGGTAAATATGACATTATAGCTTCTAATCCATCATTAGTATTAATCGTTTCATCGTGTAATAAAAGTAAGAATGATAATCCTTCTCTAGATGATCTTATAAGCTTCACTAATGAATCAAGACCTCTATGCTCTGCTTGTAAAGAAATCTCCTCCCCTCTTGATGATATTCCTGTATCAATAAAAGTATCAGGCATACCAGATAATCCTTCAATAAATGCATGATTATGATCAAGGAATTCTTCAATTTCTATTAATGTTAATTGAACTGATTCAAGAACCTTTCTTGATTTATTAAGAGAAAATGTTTCATTTGTTGATTGTTTAGTAACTTTAAAAACTTGATTATCCCATAAATCACGAACAGTTCTTGCAATATATGTAGCTAATCCATCAAAACGACCACTTAAACGAATAGTTTCTTCCCGTTCACTTGTGTTTGATCTAATCATTGCATAAGTACTTTCATCATCATACCGCAAATGAGCTTTACCACCAATTTCAATATAAATCTTTGTTGCCGTATCTCTATTAATTGGAGAATCTGATTTTGATGCAACACTTAAAGCACTTGCACAAGTTTCAGTTCTACCATAGGCATCAAAAAATGATTTAACATCAGAACCAACCAAATTTTCAAATATTTGATATGGTAATCTTCTTGTAAAAATATAAATACCAGTATTTGTTAATATTGCTACTTTTGGAGCTGGTAAGGAGTATTGACCAGCACATTCATTAAGAAATCCTTCTGGTTTTATACTTGCTTTAAATGGTGGGGTAAGAAGTTCAATCGATTGTACAAATCCTTCAACTTCTAAAAAGCATGCGTTTTCACTATAAGTTGGTACTGAATTTGGTTGATTTAAAATATGAATAACTCTACCAGAATCTAAAGAAGAAACAAAGATTTTATCACCATTTGAATTTGCTTCATCTGGTACAACACAAAAGAAATGGCTTGGTTCAAAGATTTTAGATTGTGATTTTGTACCATCAAGAATTGTTTTAGTATTAATACTACTTTGAGGTTGAGTTGGTTGTAGTTGTTGTGGTTGTTGTTCAACTATTACCGGTGGTGGTGGTCTATAACCAACTACTTGAATTGTATTTGGTGGTTTACCACTAACATTAACCCCATATTGTCTACCAGCTTTTATATATAATCTAAACCCATTTGATGTAATAGCTATTAAATGAAATTGTGCACTTTCGTACGATTTAATTACTTGTAATGAGACAATTTTAAATGATTTTAAAGAATTTCTATTATCAGAACTAGCCATTTGAAAGTTGGAAAGGATTTGTGGTAATGTATAAGTTAATGCTAAATTTGTAACCTGGCTTTGTTGCTTATTATCTCCTGGAATATGATAAATTCGAATAGTTGAATTAGATGATAATGTATATAATAAATCTCTTGTATCATCAATTTCAATACTAATAATTGTTTCTGGTGATGAAGCTTTATTATCTAATCCTAAAGTACTTTTAATCTTTGTTGTATCAATAGTAGGTAGAAAGCTTGGGGTTAAAGCAGATATAAGACCTGATCTTGTATGACAAACTTTTGAGCATTTTCCTTTAAACCAAGTATCTTCTGCTGCATATACAATTTCCCATAAATTAATACCATCATTAGATCCAGTGAAAAACAACCTACCAGTTTTTTCACTTGCTACTAATTGATTAACATCCAATCCATTAATTGAAACATTCATACCACTATAGTGAAATTCAATACTTCCCTTTGTAGGATTAAATTCAACACCTAAAATAAACAATTCAATTGGTGTACATAATACTAATAAGTAGTTAATTTCTGGTAAAAATACACCTGGTCTTGGTTTAATTAAATTAACAGTTAAAATTGTATGATCTAGTTGATCAAATGTTGTAAAATCATCATTCCCATTTTTATAATTCCAAAGGTATAACTTATTATCAACAGTAATCCATGCTCTATCTATTGAAGGGAACATTCCCATTTTTGTATAACATTGAGTTTGATTGTATTCATCGAAAATTGTATCAGGGATATTAATTACTTCAGTTCTTGTGAAGGGTACTAGTGCACCTAAATCAGTCGGAGATTCTGAAAAAGCATATTGTGGTGAATTATTTGATTCTTAACCTAATGTTAGTATTCTTTCTACGTCTATTACCTTGTTGGATAATGGATAACTTACGTGCTACTAATTTTTCTAAATCTGGAAATCTAAGATCTCTTTCAAGATATGTATCAATAAATCCCTTTGCTAATGGTAAAGCATCTTTGGATTGCTTTTTTAAATCAGATATCTTAATTGTTCCTATGTTTGCTAAATCATTGGATTGCGTTGTTTGAATTGCATTTCCAATCCCTAAATTAACTGGTTTACGACCTAACGATTGATTAATCGATGAATACATCATGGATTAATTTCAATTACAATCCTCTATAAAAATGATTGTAATGAAATTGAAGAAATGTAATTAAATTTTATCGATAATATCAATTGTTTATGACTTTCAATCTTGAAATATTGAAATATTTTTGGTGTTTTTCAAAAATAAACAAATTTGGGAGTTAGAGATGCGGCTGGTATAAGTGTACATTTTTGTCCCAGCAGTAGAGTGGGTGGAGGTTCCGCACTGACCAGCATTCATTTTGAGATTGATTATAGAAACTAAATAGTAAATAAATATAGAAGGTAAATAATAAATTGCAGATATCACTATTATAATCCTACTTTAACTTACATAGATCACAGTCATTACAACCAAATTCGTTGACGTACACGAATGTGAGGGTACTACCTAAATTTTGCTTAAGCCAGTAGTAGTAAGCAATACTAGAGGTGCATCGGGTTAGGAAGAAAGACGGAATAACCTACCCACCTTTCACTCAATTATATATCCGATCACATCCGTTTTATATTCTCATTAATCACTGTAATCAACATCGTCAATTGATTATTCCGCGATTTATTCAACCTCCCTCTCTCCGAAGAACTATTAACCAGCGATGATGTAACATCCCCAGGCCCACATCAAGCTGTTTGATCAGCCATGCGACTTCGGCTCCGTCCTAAGATTGACTTATACGAATTACCCCTGAGTTCGTGTGAAAAATCAAAACTTAACCACCCTATTCTACTAGCTTAAACTAACGTTGTATTTAATCTTATATGACGAATATATCATATAATTTAATATATAGTTTAAACTAACCAAAAGCTAACCAATATACACCTTCATTTATATATTTAATCACTTGGCAACTTCGCCAGTCCGGACAAATGGGAATGAATAGCTGAAGAGTTTTAAATTAAAATTGTTTGCAAAAGCAAAATCAATGCTCATCTGATTGTTACTTAATAATCACTTAACATAGTCAATACTTGCCCAACCGATTACAGCTCAAGTTCGGGAAAGTGGAGCTATGAAGGGATAATACCTACAAATATTTCTCATAAAGGCTAATACTAATTAACGTTAAGGTTATGCTATTCCGGATCTTGTGATTAGGAGGAATATGGGGTATTTGATAGATTGGATAGCTTGCGTCATGAATTCCACTCATAAATATGGGGAACTTCACGGGCGGTCCCGGAATCCGTATGATAGATAATGTGGGAACGTTATTATTATTTATTGGCAAGTTCGGAAGTCGGTCAAATCTCGAAAACGGGGTTTATGCCGGGCAAAGGTATGACCGAAAGGGAGATATTCCACAACTAAGACCTTTAATATAACCTCGGTAAAGGAAATATCATGTATATTATTTATTATAAAATTAAATACTTTATTGAATTAATTATATATACAACTTCTTTTCCAGCTCCATCAACACTGAATATACTTTTCTATCACCGCCGGAGGTAAAAAAGACGGGGAAAATTGTTGGAATTAAGGAAGTTTCTGGTACCTAACCCTAAATAAAAATCTCTCAGTGTATATTGTGTATACATTCTCCTTTCTCCTTTCTTTCTTTGAGCACTGTAGTTATAAAGATATTAACGTGTTTAAGGTAAGACTGGAGGGTTGAAGCTCTTTGAGCACTGTAGTTATAAAGATATTAACGTGTTTAAGCTAGTAAT
>JAJMID010000041.1:63409-104766 GCA_030583405.1 Sugiyamaella americana | reverse complement strand
TATAAATCCGCTTAGATTTAATTTTAAAGTTCAACCGCCTCTTGAAACTTTTATATGGACCCTTAGTCTATTGCTTGGGGATACCCTAAATATGATTCCATATTACTCTTTACAAGTGTACACGCACAAACCTCCTACTGATTTTGCCATCAATTGTATCACTATTTTTCCTAGTCTAGAGTATTTTTTGAGAACATAAAAGAGGAACTTATTTTCAATTTAAAGCTATTTGGGAGAGTCTGATGTAAATCGAAATTGAAGCTCTTTCTTTAGAATACTTAAATATCGGGAAAATGCACGATGTTCTTACTTCACCCATAACCACCATTTGGCCTATAAGTTTAACTAGTTTAAACTTGAGCTTGTGTTATTGGAAAGAAGAAGATTTTCGTTTCGCTGGAGGATCCTTATCACAACTAACAATTTTAAGCAATACAGCAACTACTAATATTCCTTCCATCTTTCATACATTTCATGGAATACTTTGATATAGGAACAAATCTCACACATCTCGCTATTTATACACCTTTCAGAAGCAGGATTTTCTCTGGTTCTCTAAAATTTGTCTAAATATTCGAGTATCTAGGCCTTAGATATGGCTATTATTTCGATAGTTTCCTCGTTACTACACTTCTCTACCATTGCCATAAACTAGAAGAAATTGAGCATGGAGATAGTTGGATCAAAGTGGGATTAGTTGCTAAATTGTGCCGTAAAAAAGGATTGAAGAGAATAGGCTTCGATCACTACGTAGCTGAACATCTTGAAACTCGGCTTCATGGGTCGAAACTAGGAAATGTTTTTGCTGGGCCCCTTTTTGCGATATAGATTATGCAGATTATGAACACTGTAAAAGTGTAGTATAATATAATTACTGTTCATTGCTTAAACAGATTCTGCCTCTGGCGGCCGGGCTCTGCGAGGACCCGTTGCTCCTCGCTACACGAGGAATTCGTTTGAATTTATTCTTACGGTAATATACTAAATTATATGAAAGAAAGGATATCGACTAAAGATTTCTAACGGTACACGTATACGATATTTGTCGTATCAGCACCCATTAATTAAATAAATGTTAGTAATATCTACCTTAAGAGATATGCTTTCCAAATTTCAAGTATTCCATATCCTTAGACTATATACTTGATAAAAACAACAAAAGGAAGTAATAAAAAAAAGTAATAAAAACAGGGGTTGAAACATGATTGTGTGAACCAATTGACAATATAACATGAAATGAATCCTATTGTTCAAACCTATCGAGGTAATGCAGTGAATATCTCTAACAGGGTATTAAAAGAATAGGAAGGGCTGACACGGGTTAGGTTCTGTCAAGGGAAAGATGGCCGCACGGATTATTTAATTGCCGCACGGATTATTTACCCTACTTCGATGAAAGGAAAACTTCCAAAAAAAAGAAATTGTAAAAAAAATATTTTGATCGGCCATTGAAAAAATCCTCACTCAATTTGAAGGTAAAAGGGAAGAAGTGAGAAGAGAAGAAGAGAAGAGAAGGAGAAGTTATTAAATATTTATTTTTATTTTGTATAGTTAAAGATTTGTATATAATGACGGAAGAAAGTGCAGTTAGTAGTGTAAACCAATCTGATAACAAAAAGAGATATCATCCTTATACTCATACTTTTAAGGTGACTTCGACGGTGGGTGGGATATTTCCAAATATTAATCCTATTTTCACTCCCGATAAACTTTACTTTATTGTATTGACATCACTTGAATTGAGAGTTTATTCAAGAGCTACTAAACAGATTATTCGTAGTTTTGCTCTTGATGATGTTTATGAAATTAATGATATTGAATTGGATGGTGATAATGATTCATTGATTAGAATTATTAGATCAACTGGTAAGTTGGAGATTATTAATTGGCAAGATAAGAATGTTGATAAGGAGGTGATTGATTTGAAATTCCATTTTAATAGATTTATTAGTAAGGAAGGGGATGATAGGTTCATTGTTTATAGAGAAAAGGAGGGCATTGTGGTTGTGAAGAAGAAGGATGAAGATGGAGGATGGGAAAAGTCCAATATGATTAAGTTAAAATCACATAATTTTGCTATTTCAAATTCAAAACAATATGTTGCTTTGTATACCGAATCTATGAAGGAAGATATGTTTACAGTTACAGTTGTGAAATTTGATGGTGCAAAAACTAAGATTGTTAATCATAAACCTATTAAAAGGTACCGACCAGTTACTTCATTAGCTATTTCTGATGATGGGTTATTAGCAGTTGGTTCATATACTGGGGTTATTGATTTATATCATGATATATTTGGTGAAAATGGATATTCTATGCGCTCACTTAAATGGCATATTGATTCAGTATTAGCATTAACTTTTTCATTAAATGATAGTTATTTAATTTCTGGTGGTAAAGAACGAGTATTGGTATTTTGGCAATTAGCAACTGATAATACACAATTCTTACCTCGTTTAGAAGGTGATATTAATGATATTTACGTTGATCCAAATTCTGAATTGTATGCTGTATCATTACAAGGAGATCAAATCGTTGTATTATCATCAATCGATCTTCTTAGTAGATTTCAAGTATCTGGTATTAAAACCATCTTCAGTGATAAATTCTCAATCCATCCTGATAAAGAAAGAAAGAAATTTAAAAATAAAAATTATAGACAATGTAATGTTGGTGATTGTACTACTAATTACTACATTAATCCCCAAACAAAACATGGATATTTTCCAACTCAAAATACTTCTCAAGTACAGATTTATGATTTAATTAAAGATGAACAAATATCAGTATTCACCACTGCTTCTACTATTCAAACTGGTAAAGTACGTAGTGAAAATTTAATTGAAGATCCAGTCATTACTCATATTAAGTTTTCAAATGATGGTAAATATATGCTTACTGTTGATGAACAAAAAAGTCCTAGTTTAGATAAATTATTATCAAAAGATGATAAAGAAATCAATTTGAAATTCTGGGGAAATAAAAATAACAATGAAAATTGGCAATTATTAACAAGAGTTTCTTCTCCACATGGTTTAAATAAAAGTATTATTGATGCTATTCCAATTAACTCTGAACATGGATTCATCACTGTTAGTGAAGATGGGGGTATTAAATTATGGAAACCAACATCCAATTCATGGAGTATTCGTAAATTCATTGCCCCAAATGCAATGACTTCTACGGCAGTTTCAATCGCCCTTTCCTCCGACAATAGCGTCTTAATCCTTGCTTACGAATCAACTTTAAAACTATTCGATGGTAATAAATTCCAAATCCTTCGTACGCTTCCAAACATTCTCGGATCAAGAGTTCGTCATTTACAAATCGTTGGAACAAAACTAGTGGCATTATCTAAAACAAGACTCCTTGTATGGGATCTTCTCATCAACAGACAAATCTGGTCAATCCAACTTCATTCCATCACCAACGGTAAACGATTACTAGCTATCGATCCAATCAATGAAAGAATCGCACTAGCAATAAATTATTATCATAAAAGTTTCAAAATATACTCTAAATTATTTATATTCAAAACAGATTTACCAATACCATTATTCCATCAAACCTACCATTTCGGTATCAGTGCTATCAACCACATTCCGGGTACTGAAAACTTCAGTTTCATTAACGTCTACGGGTGTATAAGCCAATTATCATACGATATCAAAGGATTAAAATCCGCTCCAACCATCGGTACATCTATCAACAATGAAATCTCCAAAGACAACGGAATCTATTCATTATATGAAACACAAAGAAGAAACAACGACATCACCCGTGATCTCGATATCAACACCTCCATCTACGACAACGTACTAAATATCCATTCCTTCGACAAAGTATTCGATGATGCAATGAACATCACAAGCCTAGAATCCCTAATGAATGGTGTATTATCTATTGTAAGTCCAAGAGTCAAATAACAAAATAAACATTATTTAAGCATCCTCCCCTCCCCTTCCTTCCCCTCCCCTCCCCTCCCTCCACATGCCTCCGGCGGCCGGGCTCTGCCCGGACCCGTTGTTCCTCGCGGAGCGAGGAAATACTATTACCGCGATATATACTTATAATCATGTATAGGAGAGTAGCTTAAGCAACTGCTTACTTATACGAGCAAGATAATTAACTTTACTTGAAAATATACTAAGTGAATAAATGAATCAGATATAACTCCAGCTCAGTAGAGGAGCGGTTGTTGTATTCAGGGCCGAGATGCGATAAGCAGTTAATATTTCCATTGCGTATCAATCGTAAACCATTTATTGTTGAAGCTAACAATAGATTTCACCAACAATTCAGTCCAGCCAGGCGAGTCGGTTGCTAAGTAAAGACGCTACGACAGTGTCGGCTTTCCGACCGGATTATCTTAATTTGCGGATTATCTTAATTTGACGATCGACATGTTGTTACTCAGTGATATACAGGCGAATACTATTCAAGAGGTAAATGATACGCGACCTTATACAATTGCTTGCCTGACCAGTTTCTGAGGGTATATATATATAAATTTTAATAGAAAGATAATATAAATAATAAATGTAAACATACCTAACGTAAGAAATGAAAAGTTAAGAACACAACAGGGTGTCGGACTGAATATATATTATATATCCTCATAACGGACCTACCTATCCTTAAATCATAGCAGACTATATAATCTCGTCAATTTTCCGATAATGCAGGTCGAAGCTTTCCTGTGGATCATCGGGGGGCTCTACAATTCTCTAATTGGCAGAAGGATAAAAATACCGTAAGGCAGTTCATTAGGAAAGAAAAAGTCCCTTTTACTTCTCACTTAAATAAGAAAGTAACAGCAGCGTAACTCAGGCTGTTCAGATCAAAGGCAAATAGATCGACAGAGCCTCGATGCAAGTTTATGCATAGTGGATGTAACAGCTGAAACCTTAAATAGAGTGGGGGGAAAGGGGATTTCCTCGCGTAGCGAGGAACAACGGGTCCGGGCAGAGCCCGGCCGCCGGAGGCAATGTACGGTCTCAATTTGATATTCTATGGTTTTAATAGAGCGTAATTTATAAGAATTTTATTAGTTAGTCTTATCTCCCAACTTTGGTGGATGACGTAACATCGTATTATTAAGTGGGCAGCATGGGCTTGGCTTGTGCCTTTGGTTAAGTAAGCGAGCCGGTGCGCGCTGAGAGACATTTTTACCTGCAAATGGTACAGTAGAAGATCATTTCTTGAGTAAGATAAAGGCAACGAAGGAACGAAGGGAAGGAAAGAAGGACGAATACATTGAAGCATACAATAAACAGATTAAACTACAATTTGAGTTTATTAATTTATATTTATAATGTCATCTACTCATATTCGATCACGAGCTTCTCATAAAAAGTCTAGGTTGGGGTGTTCTTCTTGTAAGAAGTTAAGAATTAAAGTAAGCATGATGCGCCTCCGGCGGTCGGGCTCTGCCCGGACCCGTTGTTCCTCGCTACGCGAGGAATTTATGAATATAAAAAGTGATTGCGGTTGTTAACATATCTTAGTGTGATGAAGGAAAACCAAAATGTGAATATTGTGTGGTCACTAAGAGGATTTGTGAGTATCTTCCTGTATTACCAGGTAAACCAAGAGGTAGAAGCAAGAAAACTGCTGCTGTTAAGATAGCTGAATCTAGTGTTAGTAGTGGATATCATCAAGTGGAGAATGTACTGGGAATGACAAATGTGTTGAACAAATCAAGTGAAGAATTTAGTGAGAAAAGTGATGGTATTCCAACTAAACTTAGAGAAATACCGGAAGGTTTAACTCAAGAATCAATTGACCGATCTCGATCTAGTTTAATGGAGAATCTTGAGGACTTAAATCGTCAATTGGATTCTAAATTGAATATTGATGATTCTTTTACTAATGCTCCTTCAATGGTTGGCGAATTTTTGCAAGCAAAATCACCTGATTTGGTGTTGGAAAGGTTTAAGATGGTTATTGAAACGAATACTGCTAGTCAGGGTTCACGCCCACATTCTTTGAAATCTGATTTTGATGAATTGTCAATTGAAAATCTTGAAATTAATTCAAAAGCTGAAACTCCTTATGCTTACTTAAGTTCATTACCTAATACTCCTTCTGATGCTTATAATACACGCTCTTCTACTCATACCCCTTCTATGCCAACACGTTTAACACCCACGATTCAACCTCATTCATTGTCAAATACACCTTCCTACACCCCTCGAACTATTTATTCTGATTATTCTACTCCAAATAATGAATTTAAAGAAACGACTACTATTTCTATCTCGAATATTGATCCTGAAGAAGAGATAGAAATTATTGATATTAATGTAGACTCTGATAATTATGAATATGAATATGAGTATGAAAATATGTCTCTAGCAAAATCTAACAATGGTCCATTAACATCATCTTTTTCATCCTTATCAGCATCTAATCCACCGCTCAACTGGTTTTCAAGATTATCACCTGATCAAGTAGGATATCTTCAATTTTTTATTAAATTTGGAGCACCAGTATGTGCAATGGGAGTACCATCCATAACGAACATGTGGAGAACATATTGTGTTCAAGTATCATTACAATCAGATATTGTATTAAATACTATATCAGCAATATCATCGTATTTACACCAGGTTGGAATGACAAAAGATCCAGCAATTCGAAATGAAATTATAAGTCGAGAATACTTCCATAAAGCAATAACAGAGCTTCGAGATGAAATAGCAAAAGAAAGAAATTATCATAATCCATTGGAATTAATACTTTCATCTTGCTTAGTAGGAGCATTCTCATTAATGGATTATGATCTAGTGCCAATAATATCCAGATCAGGAGGATTAGATTTATTTGGAATAATACAAGGAAACAATGTAATATTTTCAACATATTACGAAATAGTTAGCAATTCTTTTGCAAAAGATTTAATAATGTTTGATACCGTGGAGCAAATCGACTTACCAGTCATGATTGCATTTGAACGATTAAAATTCCTAGGACATTTAACGACAACAATAGACGAACTTTCAAAGAAGTACAAGATATCCAAACAAGAATCTGAAATATATGATCTAGCTCTAGGAGTATTTGGGGGACATTGTGCAAGCGCATTAGAATCGAAAACATTATATCCAATTATAACAATGTTATACGAATTACCAAGACCATTCTCACAGCTATGTCGCAGAGGACGACCATTAGCACTAATAATATTAGCATATATAAGCGCAGTATTCCGTACAACATGTTTAAGAGCAAGAAAAACATTCGATAGTTGGGATAGATGTCTTCAAAGCATACTAAAAGAAATCCCATTCGAATTCAAAACATACATACTTGAAGCAATCAAAATGAGAAAAGGATTTAAATTCATTGAAGATACAAATCAGCTTTATCATCTAGCGTTTTGGGTACCAAATTATAGTGAAATGGAACAAATGTAACTCTCACCACCTCCACATGCCTCCGGCGGGGATAAGTGGAAGTACCCCACGTTCTTTTTTGGGACCCCCACGTTAAACGATGTAAACAAAATGCGTGGGGGACTTAAAGTGTATAAATATCTCTGAATTAGCCAGCCAATTACTTGTTCATAACTCTTTTTGATTATTTTAGTTCTAAGTTAGAAGAATTGGATTATATACTAATTAAAAATGTCTCTTGGTAAAACAATTACTCTTAATAATGGTTTAGAATTACCTCTTATTGGTTTAGGTACTTATCTTTCTAAACCAAATGAAGTTGAAGATGCTGTTGCTCATGCTCTTAAAACTGGTTATCGCCATATTGATTGTGCTCGTTTCTATGAAAATGAAGCTGAAGTTGGTAGAGGTATTAAGAAATCAGGTGTTCCTCGTGAAGAAGTCTTTATTACTTCTAAAATTTGGAACAACCATCGTCGTCCAGAATTAGCTAGAGCTGCTCTTGAAGGAATCTTAGCTGATCTTCAAACTGATTATATTGATCAATTACTTGTTCATTGGCCTGTTTCTTTCAAACCTGGTGATGATATGATTCCTGTTGACAAGGCTACTGGTAAGGTCATTATTGATGATTATCCAATTAGTGAAGCTTGGAAAACTTTTGAAGAATTCTTACAAGAAGGTAAAGTTAAAAGTATTGGTGTTAGTAATTTCAATATTAATAAATTAGAAGAATTACTCAAGACTGCTAAAGTTTTCCCTGCTGCTAATCAAGTTGAATTACATGCATATCTTCAACAACCAGAATTAGTTAAATATTGTCAAGATAAAGGAATTGCTGTTGTTGCTTGGGCTCCTCTTGGTAATCAAGCTTCACCATTATCTCTTAAAGAAAAGGCTCCAAGTAAAAGAGTAATTGATGATCCAAAAGTTAAAGAAATTGCTGCTAGACTTAATGTTGAACCAGCACAACTTTTACTTGCATGGTTCACCAAAAAGAATATCGTTGCTATTCCAAAATCAGTCACTCCATCTCGTATTGAAGCCAATTTCAAACAAATTGAAATCGATGATGAAACTGAAAAAGAAATTGATGCTTTAGAGAAAAATCTTCGTGTTGATCCACCAGCATGGGGTGTTGATATTTTCGACCAAGGTCCAGAAGTCATGGATCCAATTGAAAATGATGCCATTGAAGCAAGATTAGCTGGTAAAGCTGGTTTATAATGAACTAATGAAAAAATACTTCACACTTTCCTTCTCTTTTCTGCCTCCGGCGGCCGGGCTCTGCCCGGACCCGTTGTTCCTCGCTCCGCGAGGAATTTGTTAAGTCCGGCGGTGTTCGTATAATGCTTGATTGGGAAATATAACCCAAACCCTTTTGTACCTTTGCGGTTTTATCTAGGGTCAATTTTTACTAAATTTCAAGGAATATTTATTGTAAATTGCTCTCATTAGCTTTAAAATTTCATTCTCATTTCAACAGTATAAATTCCACTCTTTGAATTAGTCTTAATACTTAGGCAATTCGTTTTGATTTTACGACATCATGAAATTCATTCACGTTATATTGTTGCGAACAAACCTTCACCTCCTCTTACACGCGTAGCTACTAGTATTCCAACGCCCATTTAACTTCCTTGCGAAGCAAGGAACAACGGGTCCGGGCAGCGCCCGGCCGCCGGAGGCCAGTGATACCACCCCTCGAACAGGGAGAGAGTTCAGGGTTTTGGTCCCTGCATGTGGCTTTTGCGGTGTATGATGATGGTATTACCCTACTTTTATTCAGTGCACCAATGAAAAGTTGAATAATTTGAATATTTCATACATATTGAATAATAAGGTAGGTTAGATATAGAGAGGTTTAAGTCAAATAAATCAATAGAAAAGTTCATTATTTAATTTCATCCTTCCTTTTTTTGCATCATGTCTAATACAAGAGAACCAAATGCGGATTACGCTTATTATGTAGACCAAACTCCTATGCCATCAGATATTCCTGATGTACAAGAAATTGGTGCTACTTCAGCTCCTTTGAAATCAGCTTCATTCTTTATTGGTGCTAGATGTTTACCTTATAATGATGATTATATGATGTGCAAAAAAGAAAGCAATGGTAATGGTGAAATTGACTGTCTTAAAGAAGGTAGAAGAGTAACAAGGTGTGCTATTTCAGTTCTTGAAGATATCAATAAACACTGTCTTGACGAATTTAGATTACATTGGCAATGTTTAGAGCAAAACAATCAACAATTCTGGGGATGTCGTCCTGCTGAAAAGCTTTTAAATAAGTGTGTATTTCAAAAATTACAACTAGAAAAGAAAATTCCTGGTACTGATGAACAAATTCATTTAAAAAAGAGTCCACTTTTGAAACCAAATACAGAAGATTATGCATCAGTAGCTGCTGCTAAGAGAGGTAGAGTTTTTTAGAAGTATTTAATGTTTATATAAGAAATAAAATAAATAATAATGCATTAAGGGTGGAGTGGTTAACTACAATGGTGAGGTGAGTTTATGTGGTGGGTATGCGCTATACGTGTTGTGCGGAAATCTATATTCAGTATAGGTTCTATTAGGATAATATAATTAGGTTTAGATCTATATTCGGTATTATGAGCATCCATATCCTATTGTCGATGTGGAGTCAGATATCATATGTTATCATGTTTTTCATTACGAGAAAGTGGTAAACAAAGCTACCTGGATATAGATCAACAGCATCGACTCCCACTCTAATCGAAGGTAGTTGACTCTCAACTAAATATTTCAGAAATCAAGCCATTGTTAATATTTTCCGACCCAAACCGATGTAAACTGTAGCTAGTGAGTCGAGATATTAATTCAAGCTGATTCGGTTAATATTAACTGAACTTTATCAAGCGAATTCCAATATAACTTTGCCTTTAACCTGGTATCCGGTTGAAGTAATCAGTGTATGGTGAAGTAGTCTTGTGGATCTTATGGAATCATAAATTGTTATTGAACAATTACTAGATCTTATTGATCTTTTATTTGAACAATATAACGATATTAGAATGTGGATAACAAGCATTAAACCCCCTCCATGTTGTAGAGTTACTTCTATTATTAACTGTGTACCAGAAGTAAGTGTAATTCATTAGGTGGTTATTCATTCATTATTTCTGACCTTTAAAGCGAACTCAAGAAGTAACAATATAGACTTATGTCGGTTTCTTTGAAGCTATTTCTAACCGCTGTAATTGATGTCTGGAAAAACTCCTTACGGTGGCTATAGAAAGTCAGCGCAACAAACATCGTAACATCCATTGCACTTGGTACGCTTGTTTTGAGAATAGAATAAGAGCAATCGTTTGATTTAACCATCTATGATAGAGGTCGATATATTTAAACAATAAATCCACATCTTATAGCTATCATTCAATACATATACGTTGGAAGAGCTATTGATTATATAGATTACTTATATCTATTAATATATCTTCAATAGATCATTACATACCTCATATATTCGGACATATTAAGTAGCTATAGGGATGTTTCTTTCGTTTTGGTGGATGCTTCATCATAATATATTTTGGTACATCGGTGATGAGATAAAAACTATATTGTGATGTAAGTAACGTTGTATCTTAGAGTTGACTGTCCTACCATCTTAATCTATAGATATCTGTAGTTCTCGTATAGGATTATGATGCTAAAGATTCAGGATCTTATTCCAAGCTCGTTCGGAAGGTAATCGATATCCTGCTTGGTAGATATGCAGCTCGTTGAGATTCCCACTATCTCCCATCTATATCTTCGTTTATCGTGAATAATACCATATACAATTGATTTAATTAATATATATATAATTTAAATTAACGATTTACATATATGACTGGAGAAAGCTATATGTACATATACGAAATAAATAAACCTCTTTCATATATATATTATATATAATCAAAATTCCAAATTTCTACGGAACTGGGTAACTATATTAGTCCATGGAGCCATTGATATATGCTTAGATACTACTACCAACCGGATTCATTACATTTACGCTAAATTTTGGCGAGCCGAAACTTGGTATTTCTCATTCAACTACCACATCCACCAATACATCTTTCAGGTTCGGCCATATCCAGAGTAAAACAAGATTTCCCGTCCGATCAATCATATTTAAGCCTCTGAGAGCCTTGATCAGTAATGTCGTGGGAGACCAGACGTGAACAGAAGGTGCTGAACCTCAATCTTTTTGCCATTATTATCGTTTACAATTGTTGGTTACAATAGAAAACTTTTCAAATTTTTCGAGATCATGCATGTCTCGAAGTTCCTGCATGAAGGTTGGTTTTTGCAACTTTAGCCGTACGAAAATGAAGAAAAGAACTGCTCGTTAACGTTACAAGATTTCGTTAAAATAAAGTATATATTTGGTCGAGAATATAAGATATTAAATCTTGTAATCTTTCTTAGGAAAACATTTATTGTTTATATATTTACAAACATACATATTTAATACTCCGTAGTAAGGTGTATCCTAATTGCTCTCCCCTTATTCGAATAGATAGTGCATTGATACCCTCTACTTTAGACTTTAGAATTGAGTTAACGTTATCTCTAGAATATGCTAATAGAAAATTTTCTCTTGAGAGTTTGAATTTGACGGTTTCCAGCAGATGGAGAGGTTAGTAATTTGCATTAAGAAATATAGCGAATAGTAGATATCATATTATATTAGGCGAGGTCCCGAGGATTATAAGCAGATAGAGTAGTGATGAATATCTATTTGGTGCCTTTACTGCCTTAACATTTTCTAATATTTGAATCACAGCTTTGCAGTTCTTTTAATAAAGAATACTCTAATTTCACAATGGGTAGAAGGTCCAACCTTAATATCCGGCTAATTTAGCCTTTTACTTGGCATAAGAACCATTTTAAGTTCAACGGTTTCCATTGCAGATCATATTTCCTAATTAAGACACATACATCGAGATCTGGATAAGAAAAAAATTTCATTTGACGAACAAAACGAATAAATAAAGCAAAAAAAGGTTCAGCACCTTCTGTTCACGTCTGGTCTCCCACGACATTACTGATCAAGGCTCTCAGAGGCTTAAATATGATTGATCGGACGGGAAATCTTGTTTTACTCTGGATATGGCCGAACCTGAAAGATGTATTGGTGGATGTGGTAGTTGAATGAGAAATACCGAGTTTCGGCTCGCCAAAATTTAACAGGACATAATCAAGATCTCAAATAATAATAATAAAATCTCCTTCATTGAGAGTCAAAACATGTTTTTATTTTTATGTTTACTATTTTTTTGTTAATATCTACCTGTATCTATCTGTAATAATAAACAACACGTAAAACAAAAACAACACAAAAACTCTCCCAGGCTGTTTTCCTGTCCACCTCTGTTTGTATTAGCTGGATATGCCATCTCTCTAAGCTACAAATAGTAAAATTTACAGAAACAATATTAACTTGGAGTATCTGGATCACATGGGCTACTTTACAAGAAAATATGATCCCTTTAGCTAAATTTATTAAAGCTATTTATAAAATGAATCATGCTTATAGGTACAACTCGGAATATGGTGATGGAGACATTGAAATTATTTTAATGAAACAATATGTCAATAGAGTACAGGAGATGAAACCATTACAATTTAAGTACAAATTCCAGAGACAAAGATATTTACCAAGTATCACAGGGATAATCCTTAATCAACCTGGCAGGTCTAGAATGTGCTAGACATGCTACTATCTATTGTGAAGAGAGGGGTGAGGGAAGTAACCTCTCTGGTCGAGTAATTATTGTACTTTATATCAATTTTTAGTTTTTATATAGTATAATAAATTATTTCGAAGAGAACAAAAATAATTCGCCAAATTTTACTCCACTTGCCTCCGGCGGCCGGGCTCTGCCCGGACCCGTTGCTCCCCGTAAAGCGGGGAGGAAGCATTCCATTTTCAGATTTAAAAGTCCTGCATTACCGAGACACAACGATTTCGAGCAGAGTGCGGCACCCGGAAACAAACTATAAAGTCCCTAGTAAGAACCTACAAATAAATATTCAATATGAATATTCTAACTTGTTTATCAGTTGGCAATACTCGTACTCTATTAACCGCATTATACTTTTAATCGGATAAGCAGCTAACTGAGAAAATAACCATTAATCACAATTATTGGTGTTCATTCTTTCACTATCATCACCCTGAATGTGATTTCTAGTAGCGACATCCTCGGAAAGTGATTAAAATCGGTTCTGCTTGCTCAGTGAATTTGACTTTTGCTTATTACTTCTCCCATAATATGGGTTAGGGTTTAAAATTATAGATTTCCGTCGGATATATGTAAGTAACTTGAAAATTTCAAAAATCGGGCGTATAGTCTAGTTGGTTATGGCGCTCGCTTAGCAACTTTATTCGTTAAAGAATAAAACCTAATATGCGAGAGGTCTCCGGTTCAATTCCGGATTCGTCCATTTTTTTTCTCATGCTGTGAGACCGTAACTCGATATGAACACTCCCTCTTCATCTATTAACCATGGATGGATTCTTAACTTAGTCCTTAGAGCTTCTCTTTCAATATTTGCGCACTTTACTTAATTTTGATTTTGATTTTGAGAGTATTTGTAATGAAGGCGCAGCCGCATGGGCACGAAGTGGCAAGGCTGTTGCTTGTTAGTAATGCGTGTGGCTATTGTTTGTTGATGTGGGTGAGATATAAAGAGAGGTTGCGGTACGAACTGTCAAGTTCATAGTTAATTTTTTTAGAAATTGACAAACGATAGAATTAAGAATGAGTGTTAGTAAACCCGCACCACTTCCGAGCAAAGCTCGGAACAACGGGTCCGGGCAGCGCCCGGCCGCCGGAGGCAAACAAAAACTAACACCCATATATAGATAGTAGAAGATAAGATGAATGTTGATGCTCCTGCATCGGAGGAGATTGATGAAGGATTATATTCTCGTCAATTGTATGTTTTAGGAAAAGATGCAATGAAGAGAATGGCACAAAGTGATGTTTTGATTGTAGGATTAAAGGGATTGGGGGTAGAAATTGCAAAGAATGTTACATTAGCTGGTGTTAAGAGTATTTCATTGTATGATAATGAAGAGGCAAAGATTGAAGATTTATCAAGTCAATTTTTTCTTTATGAAGATGATATTGGAAGTGGTAAGAGTAGAGCAGAGTTAACTGCACCTAGGTTGGCAGAATTGAATCAATACGTCCCAATTTCCGTTGTTGATGGGGATTTGAATGAGGAGATTTTGGCAAGATTTCAAGTAGTTGTTTTGACGGAATCGGATATTGAAACACAGGTTAAGATTAATGAATTTACTCATAAGAATGGAATTAAGTTTATTAGTACTGATGTTAGAGGGTTATTTGGTAGTGTTTTTGTTGATTTTGGTGAAAAGTTTCAAGTGTTTGATTCGACTGGGGAGGAGCCACAACAAGGAATTATTTCAGCAATTGAAGCCGATGGAACAGTAGCTGCGTTAGATGAAACTAGACATGGTTTAGAAGATGGCGATTGGGTTAAATTTACCGAGGTTGATGGTTTGGAAGGGTTGAATGATGGTGAACCAAGAGAGGTAAAGGTTACTGGACCTTATACTTTTAATATTGGAGATGTTAGTAAATATGGAGAATATGTTAAGGGAGGGATTTTCACACAAGTTAAAAAGCCAGTTGAATTGAAATTTCAATCTTTACAAGAACAAATTAAAAATCCTGAATATTTTATTACTGATTTTGCTAAATTTAATAGAGAAAAACAACTTCATGTTGGGTTTTTAGCATTACATGGATTCAAGAATAAGAATGGTGGGCAATTACCAAGAAGTTATAATGAAGAAGATGCTAATCAATTAATTCATTTGGTAAAGAGTGTTACAAGCGAATATCCAGATATTTTAGGTGAAGATGAAGTGGATGAAAAGTTGATTAGATTATTATCATACCAAGCAAGAGGAGATTATTCTCCAATGTGTGCAGTTATTGGTGGATTGGTTGCTCAAGAGGTACTTAAAGCATGTTCTGGCAAATTCTTACCAATTAAACAATATGGATTTTTTGATTCTTTAGAAAGTTTACCAAGTGAAGAGATTACTGAGGAGGACGCTTCACCAGAAGGATCTCGATATGATGGTAATATTGCTATATTTGGTAAGAAATTCTTTAATAAATTAAAGAATCTTCGTGTATTTTTAGTTGGTTCTGGTGCTATTGGATGTGAAATGTTAAAAAATTGGGCTTTATTAGGACTTGGATCAGGTGAAAATGGAAAAATTATCATTACTGATAATGATTCAATTGAAAAATCCAATCTTAATCGACAATTTTTATTCCGTCCAAAGGATGTTGGTAAACAAAAATCATCAGTTGCTGCTAATGCTATTATTAAAATGAATCCTCAATTAAAGAATAAAATTGAAGCAAAATCTGATAAAGTAGGACCAGAAACTGAAGATATTTTTAATGATGACTTTTGGAATTCATTAGATTTTGTTACAAATGCTTTAGATAATGTTGATGCAAGAACTTATGTTGATAGAAGATGTGTATTCTTCCGTAAACCATTATTAGAATCTGGTACTCTTGGTACTAAAGGTAATGTTCAAGTTATTTATCCTGACTTGACAGAATCATATTCATCATCCCAAGATCCACCAGAAAAATCAATTCCTTTATGTACTTTAAGAAGTTTCCCTAATAAAATTGATCATACAATTGCTTGGGCAAAATCATTATTTCAAGGATATTTTACTGATTCTCCAGAAAATGTTAATCTCTATCTTTCTCAACCAAACTTTGTTGAAAGTCATCTTAAACAATCTGGTGATCAAAAGACAATTCTTGATACAATTTATTCATTCCTTGTTTCTGATAGACCAATTAAATTCCATGAATGTGTAGTTTGGGCAAGAATTGAATTTGAAAAGAAGTTTAATAATGATATTAAACAATTACTTTACAATTTCCCAAAAGATGCAGTAACTTCAACTGGTACTCCATTCTGGAGTGGACCAAAACGTGCACCAACTCCTCTTACCTTTGATATTAATAATGATGATCATTTCAACTTCATTGTATCAGCTGCTAATCTTCATGCTTTTAATTATGGATTAAAAAGTGATATTTCAACTCGTGAAGAATATGCAAAACTCTTGCAATCAATTAAAGTACCCGAATTCACTCCTCGTTCAGGAATTGTAATTCAAGCAAATGATAATGATCCTGAACCATCTAGTAGTAACTTTGAAGATCATGATGAAATCCTTAAACTTGCTGAAAGTTTACCACCTGCTTCATCCTTAGCAGGTTTCCGACTTCGTCCTGTTGAATTTGAAAAAGATGATGATACTAACCATCATATTGATTTCATTACTGCTTGTTCCAATCTTCGAGCTCTTAATTATGGAATTGAACCTGCTGATAAATCGAAAACAAAATTCATTGCCGGTAGAATCATTCCTGCTATTGCAACAACAACCTCCCTTGTCACTGGTCTTGTATGTCTTGAACTTACCAAGGTTGTTGACGGTAAGAACAAAAAAATTGAAGATTTCAAAAACGGTTTCATCAACCTTGCCCTACCCTTCTTTGGATTTTCTGAACCAATTGCTTCATCAAAGTTCAAATACAATGATAAATCAATTGATAAAATCTGGGGTAGATTCGATATCCACGATAAAGATATTACTCTCCAAGGACTCCTTGACCACTTCCAAAAAGAAGAAGAACTTGAAATCACAATGGTCTCCTCTGGCACTACCCTTCTCTATGCTATTTTCCATCCTGCTAATAAAAAGAAGGAAAGATTAGGTTTAAAATTAACTGAATTAGTTGAATTAGTTAGTAGAAAACCAATTCCTTCTCATACAAAGACCCTCATTTTTGAAGTAGTCACTGATGATAGAAATGGTGAAGATGTTGAAGTTCCATATATAACTCTTCATGTTTAAATAATTATTAGCTCCCTTCCTCCCCCCCCCCCTCCATCCCCTCTTTTGCCTCCGGCGGCCGGGCGCTGCCCGGAACCCGTTGTTCCGAGCTACGCTCGGATTTAATCTCTGTATTCCATACTTTTAGTAATAAACAAAATATTTATATCTAGTACGAATAACCATCGTCATGTAACAATCCTTCAACTTTCAAAACAATATCCATCTTCATAATCTTATAAGAGAACCTTCATACTAAACCTCTTTCTCTAACTGTTGTAGTAACTCTTTTCTTTCAATATAGTGCTTCTCGAAGAACTTTCCCAATTCCTTTCCTTAATATGATTAAACCAAATATCGAATGTGAAGTAATTCATTCAAACACAGACGAACTTGAATCAACAAAAAATTATTTATATTGTACTGATGGTTGTAGTATTTCAATTATATACCTTCTTCTTCCCTGCGTGACCTCATCCTTCTTCTTCTTCTTCTAATACAGTGTTGACTTTTTATTACTACACTTATTGAATAATCATGCTGAACATTTGATTTATTCATCTATATCTCTTTTATCTGCATGCTTTACTTCATCATGCTATCAATTCCTATGTCGATCTAATACGTTATGAGCATTGTATTTTGTTTCAGAGTTAATCGGATAGTACTTCTTACCACAAGCTCTTAGTATATCGTGAGCATAATTGACATATGTTTCCGAAAACGCCATTACCGACAAAAATACACACGAGAATCACACAGCTGAAGAGTAATAACCCTAAACAAACTACATTATGAATAAGAGTTAAAACTGTGACAAAAAGTTTGACTTTGTTGGTTCGAAATGTTCCTCGATTTGAGCAAAACCTGAACTGATCAAAGAGGAGATCATAGCAATACTTCCAATAGCTCACATAGCAAGGGGAAGAAATTGCATTAATATTTAACAAAAGCCATGGTAATTGTTGAAATTAATCGTGTTGAAGTTCACTATCAAAATCATTGAAGAAAATCAGTGGGGATTCTTCAGTCCTTATACCCCAATCGTACCTATATAAAATCATTATCATTGATATTACTCAGATGTTAGTAGAAATCGACAGATTACGCGCGTTTATATTAGTATATAGGTTCTGCTTAAAGTTAATTATATAATTATAAATATTAACTATAAAGAGGTTATTATATATCTGTAATGTTAAAGCTCAAGCTTGATGAAGGTACCGTTTTATGATCTACAGGGTCTTGACAAGCGAAACCGAGCTGAAAAAGTTAATCAACGGGATTAACTGACAGCGCTAACCCGTTCGGTTAACCTTAATTTGGGAGTCATCTTTGACCCTTCTATCTATCTCACAATCCGTTAAGGTTTCGCAGATGCCAGTTGATATCATGCTTAATCTCTCAATGCCCACCTAACATTCCTCGCGAAGCGAGGAACAACGGGTCCGGGCAGAGCCCGGCCGCCGGAGGCAGAATGCTATTTACTTTATTAGCTTATCAAGTTTATTATTCATTTAACTATATAGATGATTGACGACGACTACTTAATATTATCAAAACATGGTTACTAATGAACTTGTCAGACAGCCATACACACCCACCCAATATACCTCTTCCGAAGAAGCACATATAGAGGGTCAAGATCATCGCTCCTTTCAGGAAGTAATGTACTAATTATAAAATAACAATAACAAAACTTCACAAGAGAAAGGCTTAGCAAGAAGGTAAAATCCGAAGATAATAACCTAACAAACATATTTCTCACTCTAGGGTGTGCAGGTATCTATCTCATCAACCAAGTTGGATTCTGTAGCTCTTTAGAAGAGTTCAGAGAGAGACGTGACCTATAGATATGATCCTATGAAGTACGTCGTCAATAAGGAAAAAAAAGAAGAAAAAAAATTCAAAAAGGTTTGGGATAACAGGTCTTTTTATATTCAATATTGAGGGTTGGGAATATTAAATTTTTCACTTTACCTGCGTAATGGTTGGAAACAGTATGCAAGGTGAAAACGTCAAGGCTCGGTCGGTGGGTTACATAGGATATGCCTCCGGCGGCCGGGCTCTGCCCGGACCCGTTGTTCCTCGCTTCGCGAGGAATTTGAATGTAAGGCAATATTGATTTTATACGTAACTGAGTATATATCTAACTTAATTAAATTTGCTAAAAGCTATTGCACTTGTTGATGCTGTCCCTATCACACAACTATCAACTATACTGTTCTCGTACTTCTTATCCTTCAAGAAGTACTAAGATATTAGTAGCAGTCAAATATACTTCTATACTTACTCCATTATTATTAAAACAATCTAATAATTATATTTAATAGTTGGGTTAGAGAATACATAGTTAGTAGTATCTGGCTACCCAAAGCTCCCCTGGAATTTCCCTTTCTGGTTAACCACGTGATATGGTTATGGAGATGGAGATTTGTTAGTCGTAATAACTATAGCAAAACGTAAAGCTATACTATCCTAAGGCATCATTAACGATTTCTAAAATGAAATATTATTCTTCTTATACAAATCTTCCTATTCTCTTCACTAAGTTGCACAATTAACTAACCACTAACTACTGTACAGGGTCCTTCGCCATCTGGCACTACAATGCAGATACATCTACGCAGCAGCCCTTAATTTATCACTAACAAGTTACATTATACACAAAACCATACCACTATCTCAATATATTTAAACTTACTAATAAACATATACTATAGCAAATCCATTTATATTCTTCTATAATTAAAACTAAACTTCATTAACACCAGCTCAATTGTTATCCTCCCATCTTCACATAGGGTTAGGAAACTCCATCGCTACTAGTCGCTCTTGCATTTGATTATGCCAACCAAAGTTTATCCCTATAAAAGGTACACTCACTTCAAAATTACTTAATTAGGAAATATTTGTTAAAACTAACAGTCACACTCAACTCACTATCACCAAACATTTATCAAACATCCTCTTCCACTACCCACTCAAAATTTCACGATCCCTTACCCATACATACACACCATACAGTAATTGATACTCTCGATATTGTTCAACTTCCTCGTAAGTTTCGACAAAAACAACCAACAACCAAATATACAATAATAATGACTGAAGCTCACAGACTTTACGTTAAGGGAAAGCACCTTTCTTATCAACGTTCCAAGAGAACCACCAACCCAAATGTTTCATTAGTTAAAATTGGTAAGTGAAAGAATGAAAGATGAGATGTGGAAAAGGATAATTATCGACAAGGGAGTTATAGATCTGGATTCAACAGAATATTCAAGAAGAGTTCGATATTCGAATAGTAATGAAAGCGATCATTAATAGATTTGATAATTTCAACGTCACTTAATAGAAGAACTTTATGATAATACTTCAACAATGATTAGAAACAAATTTAGGATTTCATCAACTAGCCAAATATAAGCACAACACCCGTACTCTTTAAAACCTCTAATCAGCCCCTTTGATCTTCCTTTTCCTCCTTCAAATCTCCACCTCCTCTCCCCTGAACATATTACTAACTTTACTTAGAGGGTGTCACTAGTCCAAAAGACGCTGAATTCTACCTTGGCAAACGTGTTGCTTTTGTTTACCGTGCTTCTAAGGAAGTTAGAGGTACTAAAATTAGAGTTATTTGGGGTAAAGTTACCAGAACTCACGGTAACTCTGGTGTTGTTCGTGCCAACTTTAAGAAAAATCTCCCACCAAAGACCTTCGGTGCTACCGTTCGTGTCATGCTCTACCCATCAAACATCTAAATATTTTAATATGACGTGTAGGATAATGAAATGAATAAAAATAAAAAAGTAAAAAAATAGAAAAAACGCTGCTCTCTCCCTTCCCTCTGTTATATAAAAGTTCCACTTCCATGTTTAATTGTTTATGTAAAATCATCAATTTATCATATTTACAAGATATGATTGTATTTTATTAAATAATTTTGGTAGATGGCTTTAGTTCTAGGCAGAGTTTAGAACTATATAGAGGAAGCGAGAGTTAACGGTTCATAGCCTCCGGCGGCCGGGCTCCGCCCGGACCCGTTGTTCCTCGCGAAGCGAGGAATCACCAAGCGATAACTGATAAGCACAAATACATTTGGACTCTGGATATATGACTATATAGAAGCTCATAGCATTAACTGAACTTAGCGGTTGATAATAACTGTTGACTATAAATACTATTCCTCCCTATACCATTCTTACCTTTACCGCACATCTTACGGCGCATGCCTCACTTCTCACCCAATCATGCACTCGGGAAATCTGCAAAATATGTCGGTTCATTAACAGCAGGTTCACCAACATTAACTGACCTTCCATACTTCAAATAAAAACACAATCATGATTCCTTTTGAGGCCTTATTACCATACGGAGTTATCTTTGCTGTAAGTAATAGTGTGAAAGATTTTATAGCAGAAAGAGGGAATATTAGACGTACCCTAGATGTCATCACCCGCTCCAATCTTAACTAACACTCTAGTTATTCGCCGTTGGTGGTGGTGGATTAAGCGTTATTCATAATGTTCGTAATAATGGTAAAAGAGACAGGACGCGTCTTGATCAATGGGAAAGACAATGTAAGTGAAAAGTTACAAGCGATAGGATCAAATTAGTGTACTAACATTGAAAGTAATGGAAAGGGATTATAGATTAACAGGAGAATTCCGTGCTCAATCAGATAAAGCTATTGCACCAGAAGTATTCAAGACCAATTCTGTTTGGAAAGTAAGTAGCAGTGAGGTGGAATGTGAGGGAGTCGTGCTAGTGTAGAGGTTGAAAGAATTATATGGAAGAATACTAACCTTTTTAGTTCCAAAAGTCCGCTTAGATTTGTATCTTATAAGCATTTATATATTATATAAAAAATAAATAATATTATTTAGAGTGAGGGAACTTAATCAACAGTAGTTGTATTATAGGAACGTAGTGTATAGGAAGGTAGTAATATTGTATATACAGGACTAGCAGTTTAATTCTCTTGCCAGGTTTTATGTATAAGTGTATTCTTGATCGCAAATACATACAATTATAGTTAACATCTGAATTTAATCCTGTATCGTTGCAATTGAATGAATCTGCTATTAGATAATATTAGTAGTTATTAGAGATTGCTAGATATAACTTAATCTTTTTCATCCAACGTTAGAACATACCTACTGGTCTATGGACGTCCGGGTGTGTATAAATTGTGATTCACTAGGTTATATATGATATCCGGCAACCACATATCAACATGATTAACATCTTATTACTTCTTAACCAATATTTGCTTCTACTTCATTATCTTGTCTTCTTTCACCTCGAATCTTGATCTTCGATGATCTACAGACCCTGCATAAACAACCTTATATCGAATTATAAACACGGTTGGCTTTCTTTAAACTTATAAAGTATATTTATTATTAAATTAACGCCCAAATTATTTCTCTTTATAGATCTTGTGGTTATTAATCTGTTGGTTGCTTAGTTTGGCTTCTTAGACTTGTGGAAAGAACAGGAACTAGTGCTAATCGTCAACATTCATCAGAATCTACTCGCTCACATGGAATCAATGGAATCAGACAAAATGTAAAAAATGTATATGAGAGAGTAGGTGTAAAATTTTTGAAATTCAGTTTCTATAGGGCATTTAAACATGAAATCAATTGAAAAATATTGATAAATATGAAAAGGAAGATATAGAAAGATATTTAGGTTACTGCTATAGCAGTTTGTTTAGCATGTAATGGTGGAATCATGAGTAAACAAATAGGTCTTAGTGGGGTGCCAATGGAAGAATTGAAAGAGGGAAATTTGTACCCGAAGAAATAGCCATTCTTGTCTAAACGAGCATATGTAGAAATTAATAGAAATAGCAGTAGGGAAGATATAGCTGGTGATAGATTCTTAGTTCGAGATCTGAATTAATTAGTAGTTCATCTAAATGCGATTCTTAATCTATTGGTTCTTTAATCTTATATTTGTATAGCATATTTGCTATTGCTGAGAAACAAATATGAGACCACTTTGGAAGGTCTTCTGCATGTACTAAGCAATAATAAATATACTATACTAATATAAGATTTAAGAAAACAACCGCTGTGAATAAGCAACCAAACTATAGATAAATTTATTTAAGATCTTAGCTTTTATTAACCTTATAACATAGTTATACGATATATACTTTCATAACCTCAGATAACTCATTACCTTAAGCTCGTGGATATTTCAAGCTACCATAACATACTATCGCCAGCTAGATCCACTAAAGGACGGCATATATTACCCCAGCTCCATTACCGCTAAATCTCACGTATGAAGAAGCTAAATAATTGCTAATGAATACTTTACCTAACGTTCCTGCCCTTACTCGCTTCGCGAGTAACAACGGGTCCGGGCGGAGCCCGGCCGCCGGAGGCATATGCAGGGAGTGATAAGATAAGGGTTAGGATGGATATCAACCAAAATAATTTAGCATAATTATTAATGAAATATTCCACGTTTTCTTAAATTAACAATTGAAGAATTGGTAGCTATTAATATAAGATATTGGTAGCTGAGATGTCTCGAGAATTGGATACCTTTGTAGCTAAATACCTCCAGGAGAGGGGTTATAAAGAGGTCAGTTACGCGGTGCTACTCGCTTACAAGAACATAGAAGTGGAGAATGTGTAGACGAGAGAGGTGGGAAAAGAGTAGATAACTAACTAATTTATAGGCTCTGAAAGGATTATATTCAGATTTAGGGGTTGATGAATTGCCAGGGATTGATAAGGTGGAGAGTTTAGAGAAGTAAGTTAATGACAAACGGAGATATTATATTGGATATTATGGTTGATATTGTTGGTACTAACATTCAGAATATTGGCAGCTCAACTGGGAATTGGACCCAAATTTAGAAGTACCGATGGTACAATTACAAATTTACCATCGGAAATGCTCTTCCAGGGATTGAGCAAAGGGAAAGAAAAGCAAATGATTCTAGTTGGTGCTTTAGTAATCAGCATGACAATTTGGAACAATTCAACATTAATTGTATCATGTTCAGATAAAACTATTAGATTTTATTCAATTGAAACAGGGGAATTGATTAGAACTATTAACGATTTACATGGTGGATCAGCAGTTCGAATCATTTGTAAATTGAATGAAACTCATATCATAACTGGAGGGTTAGATGGTAGATTATTAGTATCTAATTTCTCAACAGGAGAAGTATGTGGAATCTTCAAAGCACATACAAGATATGTAACAAGTCTTGATGTGTATAATGGATATGTTGTTAGCAGTGGATATGATAGACTAATAAATGTTTTTAAAATACTTGATAGTAATGGATCATTAAGAAACATGGCATCATTAGAAATAGATTCAGTACCAACAAGCGTTAAAATAGCATTAGTTGAAAAGGAGTTTATTATTGAAGGAAATAAGAATGTAACTCCACCAACATCGCCAATAATAAATGGACGTATACCAGTTGTAATAGTTTGTAAGCAAGATTCAACGCAAATGTTTTATTACGCATTAAATTCACTCAAGGAGATAACCAAAGTGAATCTCTGTGATGCTGATTATGTATCCGATTCATTTACACCGATGGATATAGCATTAGATGAGAAACGAGAAAGATACGCAGTAGCAACTAACCATATTCCATATATGAGAATCATTACAGGATTTGTAGGAAAGAAAGAAATAGTGAACAATTTGGTTGTATTTTCACCACAAGATAAGTTTTCGATTCCACAATTGAGATGGAGTAATGGGGGGAAGGTGAGTTTAGTTATATAATTCCTATTCCGAGCTTCGCTCGGAACAACGGGTCCGGGCAGCGCCCGGCCGCCGGAGGCAAAAGGAAACTAATAAAATATAGGGATTATGGGTTATAGGAGATGACGGAGTATTAAGAGCTATTCAAGTTATTGATGGAAAACTTATAGGAGAATTTAAAGGACATGAAGAAAAGCTTCGATCTTTAGCAATAGGTGATGTTGAAGGGAAAGAAATAGTGATTACAGGAGGAGTAGATAAGAAGATTGTTGTATGGGAATAGGTAGGATTTATGGAAATATTTCTTAAATACACAACTAATACATATATGCCTATATATATACATATTTACCAATTATACTAATGATAATCTTTGTTTAATAAGTCTAAAGAAGAGTACAAGGAATAACTCTACTTGATCTTTAAACATGAAGAGTAAACCTTGTACGAGAACCCCTTTTGAAATCTGAGGACCTAGACCTTTGAATAATCCTTTAACACCTTCATGATGGAAGAGGTATGATAATGCATCTACGAATGATTTATATTGACGTTTATTTTTGTCGGAAGATTGTTGCATGACTTTAGCAACAATCATTGGTTGAGTTGATACAGTAGCTAATGCTTTTGATAATGCACCAAGAAGGAAATTTTCACTTGGTTTAAGAGTAGATTTCAAAGGGAAGAGGATCTTCTTTAATCTTTCAAAAGAACCATAGGTGATTGAGGGGTTAACAACAAGAACAAGAGAAGCTTTAAGACCTCTCCAAAGACCAGAAACACCGTCTTCTTCCATAACTTCAAGAGCAGTTGCTTTTAAACTTTTATGGGTATCAGCAGTTTGTTGTTTAGTAGTGATTACAGAGACAGGGATGGTAAAGAGTTGTGCTAAAGCACCAGCAAGCGCACCAAGAAGTAATTCAGTAGCAGTTGAAAGAGCAGGAGCACGACCACCACGAGCCTTTGTGATTCTTTTAATATAAGTATCACGAATAAGTCCATACCAATAGAAATAGGCAAAGTTAGTAGATGCAACACCGATAAGGGTACCTGGTAAACCAGAATAAAGACCAGGAATTCCATCACTAGAGTAAATCTTCTTTAAAGCATCAAAAGTGCCATTATATCTGAGAAGTTAGTTATCAAACTTTAGTACAGAGGTTTCTACAATCGTAATTACAATCGTAAATACTTACCTAACTCTCTTCTTCTTTCCTTCTACCTCTCCCTCTTCCTCCTCAACATCATCAGTTTGAACTTGAAGTCTTGTCTTTACAATATCAAGTGGATAAACTAATATATTAGCAACCATGGCCGCTAAAGCACCAGCAACTGCCTTTCCCCATGGTGATAAAGCTGGACCAGCAACTTGTTTTGAAATATTAGCCATTATGAATGAAATTTACTATTAATCAAAAAAATATTGAAAAGTATATTTAAGTGAGCAATTGAATTTTCTGGAAATCTCTAAATTTTTGGTCCCCTCGAGTGTGGATCAAGAAATCCCGACTTTGTACCGTCTACCGAAGGGTGGGGTAAAAAAATGCCCGGTAGCAGGCAGCTGCAACTATGCCGTAATAGATTTATGAGCCGCCTATAATATTCTCCGACGGCCCGTTATGATGTAATGATGAATTCTATCGAATAAAAGGTATTAATGAGAGAAATGACAATTTAATTTTTGTTTTTATATACAAATGACTGTATAATCGATATGAAATTAGAGATATTGCTATATGTTTAGAAACTTTATCATCTAATTGCTGGTAGTCCCTACGCATATCGGAACAACTTCCCGATATCTCGGTAGTTTTTTTCCGTGGTCCGAGGTAACTAATGCACGATAAGCGATGAGGTGTAGATCAAAGAAGGTAAGTAAGTTAAGGTTATTGTGGAGAACAGAAAATGATAGCAAGTTAGTAACCTACCATCGGGTAGAGTGGTAGTAATTTAGTGAGTTTAACGTGAGTGTATATTAGGTAGTTGTAGTTTAATTCGGTGAAGTAGTGAGGGAATTGTTGATATTTATATTGTAAAGGTAGAAAGGAGGTGTTATTGTAATGAACTGTTTATACCAATAAATACCCTTGATAGCAACGCTCAGGATCAGGTTATATTGTATAACTTAACTAAACTGTAATCTCATCAAACTGAAACTCATTTATCAAACTTAATCTATAGATAAAGTTAATATATAGCAAAGTTTGATTCATTTACGTGATAATTTATGTATATGGTGGTGTATCTATATATATAATCTATATTAGAAAATGAATTATTTAGCATTTAACTATATATAAACTTAGGTTAGAATCAATCTTAATTGATACCTCTTCAATACCAAATGTGAGGCTAATATTACACCACTCACCAAATCCAAAATTACCATATATAATGTATAATTTTAACCGATCGGTTCACCATGGTAATCCTGTATCCTAGCTGCTCCTTCACATAACCCACCAAGTAAACAATCATAATCTTCAAATAATTGGATCAATTCATTTGAAATCATATGATGGAATTCAGGTCTTTACTCTAGAAAGTATTTTCAGAAGAAGATATTCATGATAAGCAATATACGTAACGATTCTTATTGATCTTGTAATCATATTGGAGATTCTGGAGCGATGTGGAAGGTATAACTGGCATTGCAGGAGAGTGTTCTAAGCTGATTTTAGCGGTTTAATATCAGGGAATTGGAAAAGGAAAGCTCGAAGTGATTTACAAAATGAGAGCATAGAATTGGTAAGAAAAGTTAGATTGAGTATAGAGGGTATCACACCTCGAACGAGATACTAGTAAAAGTATATAAATATGATAACTAAAATATTTTAAGATATATAGGAGTGTTACAGTAGGAGGTATAGTCTTCGGATGGTCGGTTACTAACTGACCCGCTCTCACTAGAGAGCATCATATAGTGATTCGAATCGAGAAAAAGGACATTCTTTAGCTGAAGGTAGTGATTCATTTTCATATTAATCAACCACTCGATTTAATGCGAGGTATCTATTAGTGTAAACATTATGGAATATATAAATTTAAAGTGCTTAGTTAGTTGTTAGTTCTTCAACGTACCTTCACTAATTATATATACAATATATTTGTTTAAAAGAGGTTTAAGGTTAATCGCTGGCCTGGCTCAGACCACAGATTCTGATTGGTACTCAGCTTTTGATCTAAGAGCTATTTATTCCTCGCTTCGCGAGGAACAACAGGTCCGGGCGGAGCCCGGCCGCCGGGGGCATAGGAGAGGAGGAAGAGGACGGTGGAGATGAGATGTTAGGGTTCAACCCTGCGTAGGATCGGCGGATTTTTTTTTAAGATCTTCGCTATGCAGTGGTTTAAATGGAAAATTTCATTTTGCAGGTTTGAAGTTGGTAGAATAGAATTAATCCATAAAATATGGCAGGAGGTTCACAATTAAAACAGCTCAAAGCGAGTTTGAAGCAGAATGGTTTAATAGGACAAACGAATGGTGGTAAGAAGGGGAAGAGACCACATTCAAAACATGATAGAAAAGATAGGGATAAAGTGATTCAGAGTATTCGAGAAGCATTTAATCCATTTGATGTTAAAGTTAATAGACAAAAGTCAGATGTTTTAGGTAGAAATGTTACAGGAGCTACTGGTAAACCAGGGATTAGTAAACAGATTGGAGAAGAGAATAGAAGAAGGGCTTATGAAGTTATGTCTAAGAAGAATAAGGCAGGTGGGGTTATCGATAGAAGATTTGGTGAAAATGATAAAGATATGACACCAGAAGAGGTGATGTTGGCAAGATTTACTAAGGAAAAGTTAACTGGGTTGGGTAAGAAGGAATCATTATTTAATTTAGATGATGGAGAGGAGGATGTTTTAACTCATTATGGTCAATCATTATCAATGACAGATGATTTCCAAGAGGATGATTTAGGATTAGATGAGGAGGAAGAAGGTTTGGTTAGAAGAAGAGGAGGAGATGAGGAAGGAGGATATAGAGGAGGAAGGGAAGAGGGAGACGAAAGACCTAAATCAAAGAAAGAAGTCATGCAAGAAGTTATTGCCAAATCAAAGATGTATAAATATGAACGTCAACAAGCAAAAGAAGAAGATTTAAATATAATTGATGAATTGGATGCTCAAGAGAATATTGACTCACTTCTTGAAGATCTTAATAGTTTTGATAAAAGTTATAATGGTAAGAAGCAAGAGTTGACTGAGCGTGATCAAGAGTATGAACAAAGATTAAGAGAGATGGCATTTGATAGAAGAGCAAAACCAACTGATAGAACAAAGACAGATGAGGAATTAGAAAAGGAGAGAAGCGAAAAGATTCGTAAATTAGAACAACAAAGAATCGAGAGAATGGAGGGTAGGATTTATGAAGATGAGGATGATATTGGAGGAGATGAACAGGAAGAGGAGGGGGATGAAGAGGATGAAGATAATGATGCTGCTGAATTTGGATTAGATGTAAAGAATTTTAGTGATGACTATGTATCGGATGAAGATGATGAAGAGGATGAAGAAGGAGATAGTGAAGATGAAGAAGGTAGTGAAATAGATGTTGATGATAGAGATTCAATTCAAGAAAAACCTGCTAAACGCCAAAAGACTACTCAACCTACTTATATTTGTCCAAAAACTTTACCCGAACTTACCACTCTATTTAGTAACAAATCTATTAATGATTATCCCGTCATCATCGATCGTATTCTTGATTTATACCATCCAAGTAAAGCAGAGGGTAATAAACAAAAGATTGGTATTTTAACACAAGTTTTATTTGAATTTTTACAAACTACAATCAATCATGAAGATGGTTATCCAAAAATCTTCAATAAATTAGTTGAACAATTAAGAAAATTATCTAACGATCATGTTGAATCACTTACAGAATATTGTCGAGAGAAACTTGTAGAAGCAAATGAACAATTTACCACCATTCGTAATGGTAAATCATCAGCTACTCCTTCTGATCTTCTCCTTTTCACCCTTATCGGACTTGTATTTTCAACATCAGATCATTTCCATCTTGTGGTAACCTCAGCAGGTTTAATACTCTCTCAACATCTTTCACAATGTCCAATTAGAGGCCTAAACGACTTATTGACAGATGTTTTCATCTGCGATACATTACTAGCTTATCAAAGAATTTCCCATCGATATGTTCCCGAAATCACATTATTTTTGGAACAATTATTAGTAATTTATTCCCCCAAAGACCAACAAACTACTATTGATATTTTAAATGTAAATGAATATCATTATCAACTCGACACCAAAACACTAACCAACCTTCCAACACCTTCATTCTTAAGTTTAAACGATTTCACTTCGCCATCGCCTGATATCAACGAAAAGATCTTCTTACACTCACTTAACCTCATCTCAACCACAACCAATATCTGGAGAGATAAATCAGCATTTGTTGAAATCTTCTCCCCCATCTCAGCGCTTTTAAAATCATATGATAATATTCATCCAACTGTAATATCAACCCAATCAAGACTTGATAAATTGATTTCAACCTCATCAAATGAAAAAACTCCCTTATCATTACAATCACACAGACCAGTTCCTATTCAAACCCATGCACCTAAATTTGAAGAAAACTACAATGTCGATAGAAAATCCTATGATCCAGATAGAGAACGCAATGAAACCAAAAAACTCAAAGCAGAACTCAAAAAGGAACGTAAAGGTGCTCTTCGTGACCTCCGTCGTGATAATGCGTTCGTTTCTAGAGAAAAGATTAAAACCAAAAGACAATCCGATAAAGAATATCATGATAAACTTGCTCGTCTTGAAAGAACCATTCAAACCGAAGAAGGTGCTGAAAAGAATAAATACGAAAGAGAAAGACAAGCAAGAAAGAGAAAACATTAATAATATGTATCTATATATATATCCCTCCTTCCCCTCTCCACTGCCTCCGGCGGCCGGGCGCTGCCCGGACCCGTTGTTCCTCGCTACGCGAGGAAGTGCTAAGATATCTATATAATATTCCTCGCTACGCGAGGAACAACGGGTCCGGGCAGCGCCCGGCCGCCGGAGGCAGTGTGGGGATGTTTAAATCGTTATATTAATCGTTATGGTTATATGCTAATTCGTAATTTATATTCTACTAGTATCTCTTTCTGTTTGCTTGTAAAATTGATTTAATAATCCTAGAACTCCTCCATCTTCAATATCGGAATCTTCTGGTTTATCTACATTATCTAATACTGATTCAAATGAATCATCGGTGGAAAGTTTGGTGTTTCCTAGATTGGTAGGTGCATTGAGTGGGTTTACAGTAGTCGTTGTAATACCATGTGAACTGGTTGTATGTCCTCCTCCTCCTCCAACACCACTTCCTCTTCCTAATATACTACCTTGTAATCTATGAAATTTTCCCATGACACTTTGTTCCATATCTTGTTCTTTATGCTTATTGAGATTCTGTTGATGTCGTCGTAAATATGCATTCTGATCTCCTTCTCCGTACATATCCATGAACGTGAGATATGATTTCAACATCTTACCATCTGCTGTATCCATGTAATTCTTTAATCCATCTTCATTCTTTCTGTTTACTTTATCAAAATTAAACATTGCAAAACTACATACATATCCTAATCCATCAACATGAACAGAAAACTCTCTAAAGAAATCAATAATTCGATCACAACTATTGGGTAATGAAAACCATAAGATGAATGGTGCTACAATAACACTTGCTAATTCATTTAGAATAATCATTATCTTTAAATCATATAAATTAGCAAATTGTGTTTTCACAACATCAGAATGTAATTTCCCTTCCCATTCTTTGGGTAAATAATGAGTGAATTCTGCTACATACATCATACTAGTTACTGGATCAAATACTAATGTTTCATCAGGTATCATACCCCTACTAATAGCTACAATAGATCCAAATAATCCAATATAAAACAATACTGTTCTATCTTTAGTTATTTCAAATCCAAGAAATAACTCGGGATCTATTAATGAAATTATACCCAATACAGCTGCAAAAGATCCACATACAAATGCTACAAATCTTAATAATGACACCGTTTTCTCCCGAGGAAATTGATTTATATATCTAGAAGCAGCAGGATAGCTCATATTCAAGCGATTTTGAAATAAATGAGACAATTCATTTAATTCTCTCATTTTCCATTCTGCCAAGGGAGTATACTGACGAGTTCCTATAGAAGAAGGATCGCGATGATATTCATTAAAATATCTGAAAAAATAGAGTAAAGTAAGATATGCAATTATGAATGGAGCACAAACAATATTCATTACCCCAGCAAATAAAAACCTTCTTCTTAATCCATCAGATAAAAGACGTCTTTGAGATTCTTTCAAAAAGATTTGCCTTAATTCACCATTCTCATTAAATGCATAATCCATAATACAAAGACTTAAATTCCATTCTAAAGTTCTTGTAAAGAATTGTTTATTACGAACAAAAGGAAGAGGAATTTTCAAATCTAAAATATCTTTATTAATCATAGCAATAAGATAATTTTCCTTTCTCATAATCCTATTAGCAATAGAGTGTTTATCCAACTTCTGCCTTGAATTTATACCTGAACCTCTTCTAGCTTTGCCAGCAGTCCCCAGATTTTGATTCTTCAGCAATTCAATCTTATCAACAACCTTTTTCCAGGAAATGGTTTGCATTTCATTATCAGAAACACCAAGCATGTATAAATAAAAATCTCTTAAATCAATCAATCTTCTAATATCAGTAGTATACTGGAATAATTTCATAAACCAAAATAAAACAAATAACCATAATAAAAATTTATGAAAGAATCCCATATTAGCAATACATCTATCCCGTTGAATATCGCCTAATCTTGAACTTGTACTCAAAATGGAATAATCAATACAACTAGTTAAATAAGTAGCAAATCCGACAACAAATAATATTGTAATCATATTCAATAATCTTGTTAATAAAATGCAATATATTCCATTTCCCAAAAAATATGAATAAACCTATACATCCCGTTAGTTTCTCTATCTCACTACTACCCCACGCCTCCGGCGGCCGGGCGCTGCCCGGACCCGTTGTTCCTCGCGTAGCGAGGAATTGCGCTACGCAGGAAGGAGCACTGTACAAAGATATCCTAACATTTCCTCGCGTAGCGAGGAACAACGGGTCCGGGCAGCGCCCGGCCGCCGGAGGCGTGGGGGGAGAGGGGTTGCTTACTTCTTGGAGGAAAAGGTCGAGGTTGTCAACGTTAGCCCATTTCCATTTGGCTTTCTCTTTAGGATCAATTATGAGATTGTTGTGATTGTTTCGTCTTGTTGTCCAGCCGGGTTGTGATGTTGATGTGAATGTGGAGGATTGATGAAGGTGTATGTCGTTGTTATGAAGTGGTAAGAATGATGTGGTTGACGGCGGGGGTGGTGGTTGATGTTGATGATGGGATGATGCATTTAAATTACGGGTATAATGAAAGGGGGTTGATTGCTTGTTATTATCGTTTAATGATGATGTTCTGCGAGGGTGTGAGGATGATCTGGGTTGGATTGGGGAAAGAAATTTACTCTTATTTTTTGCTTTAGTTGATGTCGCTGGTGTTGTTTCCAAGATTAAATTTTGTGGATCTTCACTTTCTTCTTCTTGCTCAAATTCATCTTCTTCTAGTAAATCAGAATCTTCTCCTATTCTTTTGTTGGTTCTTATTGGATGCTTTGCTTCTGTCATTATATCATCAGGTGGATCTTCATCTTCACTATCTTCACTTTCAGAATTCATTGCTCCTATTTGGTGTAATATTCCATTGTTTCTATTGGGATAGGGTACGTTTGATTCTTCATCTAAGGTATCGTATACTGTACCTTTGCCAAATATACTTCCAATAATTGATCCATGGTTTAATGATGCCATGTTGGTGGTGTATAGTTATTGAGGTTAATTGTCAGGTTGGTTTGTAAATAAATGAAGTATGCTGCTGTATAATCTCATTTATGTATGATAAGCTATTATCGGGGTTTTTATGGTGGCTAATCTGTAGGTGGCACATGATGTAAGGGGGTAGGTATTATTGCTATTAGTTGATCTTCAGGGTTCAATGGAGGAGGGTAGGAGGAGTGAGAGGAAGTGGAAGGAAGTGGGAGGAAGTGAAGGCGAGGCAGGTGGGGGGAGTTGGTAGCTGGAAGATAAAAGCTGGGAGGTAAGAGCTGGGAGATAAGTGCTGGGAGGCAGGAGTTGGGAGTTGGAGATATTATTGACGCTGAAGCGGCTATCGAAAATTGGTCTACAGTTACCGACGTTACTATCTTTTAAAAAAAATTGTCGAGTCTGGATGATCTATTGACAATTGTTTCAAGTGTTATAGCAATGGGGAATAAAGTAGAAGGTGAAGAAAGGGTGGTTTCTTCATTAGATATTAGTAATAGTAATATAAGCTACTCTTTGGATCATCCTATAACTCCAAGAAATCCTCAAAATCATCCTCTTAAAGTTATTCAAAAATGTAAATCTCAAGGTAGAGTAGCTCATGTTTGTGGCCCTATGGTTAGATATTCAAAATTACCATTTAGATCTTTAGTAAGAAATTATAATGTTGATATTGTTTATAGTCCTATGATGTTAGCAAGAGAGTTTATTCGTAATCAAAATGCTCGCTTAAGCGACTTTACTACAAACCATCTAGATACCCCTTTGATTATTCAATTTGGTGCTAATAATGAAATCGACCTTTGCAGAGCTGCTAAATTAATACAACCTTATACTGATGGTATTGGATTAAATTGCGGATGTCCTATTAAAGAACAGGTCCGTGAAGGTATTGGTGCTGCTTTGATGACTGATCCTTATCGAGTTGCTTCAATGGTGAAATCAGTCAAGAAAGTTTGTGGTAAAGAATTCTGTGTAGAAGTTAAAATTCGTATTCATAAGGATTTAAATGAAACAGTAAAATTTGCAAAACTTGTTGAAGAAGCAGGTGCTGATTTTATTACTGTTCATGGTAGAAGGAAATCTCAAAGATCAAGTGAACCAGCAAATTGGGATGCAATTAAATTAATTAAAGATTCAGTTCAATGTCCTGTTGTTGCTAATGGTGATGCATTTACAATGGAAGATGTCAATAAAATAGTTGAAGTAACTGGTGTTGATGGTGTTATGTCTGCAAGAGGCATTTTAGCAAATCCTGCTTTGTTTGCCGGGTATGATAAACCACCATGGGGAGCAATAGAATTGTTTTGGGATTATGTAACTTCATATGGATTACCTTATCGTCTTACTCAGCATCATTTTTCTGAATTAGTTGATCTTGAATTTACTCGTAAACAAAAGAGAAGTTTAAATGAATGTAATAACCTTGTAGAGTTGGTAGATTGGTTTGATACAAGATTTGATCTTAAAAGGAAGGGGGAGGCTGGATTTGGAGAAGGAGTAGAATTTCCATGGAAAGAAAGTTTTCTTAAGCAAGAAGAGGAGAGAGAGAAGGAGGAGAAAGAGAAGCAGAAGGAGAAGCAGAAGCAATTGGAATTAGAATTAAAATTAGAATCAATCAAGTTAGAGGGTGTTGTAGTATGATGGGATGGGTGATGAGATGGGTGATGAGATGGGTGATGAGATGGGTGATGACCTTAGCTTTAAGCTAGGAGTATATGTAATTATTTATAAAGAGTCAATAGTTGACTTGAGAACATAGGTATATGCTATACGCTATATGCTATACTGGTATACAGTATACTATAATTAGTGTTATTATTGTAATACCTTTGAAAGTAACAGTATACAGTATATGGATAAACGCATGGTTACAGTTGTCATCATCAATAACTGCTAACCGAAAGATAGAACAACAAATGCAATTCAATTCAGATTCTCGCTGATTTACTTATTTAAAGCTTATCTTATTATTTATTAACTACTTAAATTATAGAAATATATATATTTAATACTAATTACTACTAAGCTCCACTACTACAAATTTACATAATAGGAAATTTCAGGGGCCGTAACCCGATCTTTAGCCTCACTAGACCAACAGCGTACGGCTACATATGGTAACCCACCTTACCTCTATCCACCCTACCTACCCATATAAGAATTTTTCACATCTCAACATGATCTCTTCCTTCTTTCCTTCCTTCTTTACCAACAATTATAAAGTAAGTAATTCTGCAATTAACAGTAAATAATAGTTAGAATGAGGATAACCTTTATTTTACCAGAACGACCTTCTAAACTAGTAAGGCTTGGGTTTTATTATCTCCGTTTTGGAGTTAATAATTCCCTCTCTTCGTTATGAACAATTAATGTCATAGTTACACTGACTTTCTATTATTTAAACCTCCTATCTTCTCCCCGACAACCTTTATGCCTTACATATAACTAACAACCTTCCAGCTCCTCTCCCTCTCCACTGCCTCCGGCGGCCGGGCTCTGCCCGGACCCGTTGTTCCTCGCGCAGCGAGGAATAGCAAATGTCTTGTAGTTTCACATATAATTCGCAATATAATACGTTATCTACATATCTTAGCACGCACACACACACACACGCACGTACTTCCTCGCGTAGCGAGGAACAACGGGTCCGGGCAGAGCCCGGCCGCCGGAGGCACTGTGTAGGTGGTAGGCGTTCATTCGTCAGTAGGGGCCTGCTTATCTTTTGGAAATTTTCAGGGTAAGGGTGTGGTGACACTTTTTTTTAATCCTTCACATATTTTTTTCTCTTATCTTTTTTTTTCTCTTATCTCGTGCTTTCTCAGTCATATATATATATACGTTGCTTTAGAAGGTGTATATTTTCTTTTGCTTTTTTGGTTTCTTTCTAATCCTCGGATGAAAGTTGTTTCTATCTTCACTTGTCAAGTAAGTATTATAATGGTATCTTCTATGATTGAGATATGAGTTGGTTATGGTTCGTTACCATTCGGTTAGTGGTTGTTCCTGTGAAAACCAGGTTTTATTTAATCGTGTTGTAGCTTTATCTAACATTCTTTTTAGGACTACTTATCTGGTAAGATTCCCATTGTCAATTGATATATATCGAGAAGCTTCTTTGTTAATGTTGATAAGGTTTCGGTTAACAATTTCTGTCTGAGTTGCTGCTCGGAAGTTTTATCTCGTTATCTCGGAAGTTTCACTTTCACTTTGGATAAATTCCTCGGAATATAATATATCTTTCAATTGTTTATTAATTGATTATATCATCGAGGAAATCTACTCTCTCTTGTCCTTTACTAACATTCTAGATCATATCTGGAAGACCGCTTCTCATTAAGACTTTTGTTCACTTACTCATACTCAATTCTATTTTAATCTTACACATTCCTAATCATGATTCGTACTCTTTCAAAGTCTTTATCTTCCGGATTAAAAAGATCCTCCATCTCTTCCAAACTTTCTTATTCCACTATTAATACTGCCCTTTTCAATTCCCGTTCTGATCTTGATAGAGCTACTTTTACTATTCGTGATGGGCCAGTTTTTCATGGTAAATCATTTGGTGCTAATACAAATATCTCTGGTGAAGCAGTTTTCTCCACTGGTATGGTTGGTTACCCTGAATCAATGACTGATCCTTCTTATCGTGGTCAAATTCTTGTCTTTACTCAACCTTTAATTGGTAATTATGGTGTTCCTTCTTCCACTGCTAGAGATCAATATGGACTTTTAAAATATTTCGAATCTCCTCATTGTCAATGTATTGGTGTTGTTGTTGCTGATGCTGCTATGCAATATAGTCATTGGACTGCTGTTGAATCTTTAGGTGAATGGTGTAATAGAGAAGGGGTTGCTGCTATTACTGGCGTCGATACTCGTTCAATTGTTACTTATCTTCGTGAACAAGGGTCTTCTTTAGCAAGAATTACTATTGGTGAAGAATATGATGCTGATGAAGATGAAGCTTTTGTTGATCCAGGTGCTATTAACCTTGTTCATAAAGTTTCAACTAAACAACCATTCCATGTTCCTGCTGCTACTATTCCTGGTCAAGAAAGTATTCATGTTGCCGTAATTGATTGTGGAGTTAAAGAAAATATTTTAAGATCTTTAGTTTCTCGTGGTGCTTCTATTACTGTTTTCCCATATGATTATCCAATTCATAAAGTTGCTCATCATTTTGATGGTGTTTTCCTTTCAAATGGACCAGGTGATCCAACTCATTGTTCATCAACTGTTTATAATCTTAAAAAGACAATGGAAACCTATGATGGACCAATCTTCGGTATTTGTTTAGGACATCAACTTCTTGCTTTAGCAGCAGGTGCTAAAACTGTTAAACTTAAATATGGTAATCGTGCTCATAACATTCCTGCTTTAGATTTAACTTCTGGAAAATGTCATATTACATCTCAAAACCACGGTTATGCTGTCGATGTTGCTACTTTACCAGCAGAATTCAAACCATATTTCATCAATCTCAATGATCAAAGTAATGAAGGTATGATTCATGTTTCCAGACCAATCTTCTCCACACAATTCCACCCAGAAGCCAAAGGTGGCCCGCTCGATTCAGCATTCCTCTTTGATAAATATGTTGAAGATATCAAGGTCTATAAACAAAAGAAGTCCGCTCTCGGAGTAGTCGATACTGCTCCATCTCCGCTCTTTGTTGACATCCTTCCTAAAGAACGTGTTGGTGTTGAAATCAACCCACAAGCTTAACTTATCTAAACACAATACAATGCCCTTCTCTCCCCACAGTGCCTCCGGCAGCCGGGCTCTGCCCGGACCCGTTGTCCCCGCTTCGCGGGGAATTACTTATAGCGTTGGGATTGGCGGATTTACTGCTAACCGAATATATACGCTAAATCTGACATTAATCTTTGATCGATGTTGAAGATAAAGTACGTACTTCCTCTTTCTTTTCTCTTATGTTTGATAAGAAGTTTAAGAGGAGGGGCTTATAACAAAATATATACTTGTAGTTGCTTTATAATTCTTCCTCGCTACGCGAGGAACTACGGGTCCGGGCAGAGCCCGGCCGCCGGAGGCATAATGGAGGACTTTGTGTTTCTTGATTGTGGATAAATTTAAGAATTGAAGATTAATTAATATTATTATATTATTATATCATTTAGCTATAAGCATGGGCAGAGACAATTATTATATAAAAAGTACAAAAGTTTTGTTCATCATTAAGAATTGTTGATTCACTTAGTCTAAAATATCTCCTCCGCGTTCAAACTCATTATATCTATTGTTATTGTATCTACTATAACTACGATTGTAATTACTACTATTGTTGTATTTATTGTTGTATATATTTTGAATCTATTGTTGAATCTATTCTCGTATCTCTTATCGTATCTATTCTCGTATCTATTGTTGTGTCCATAATTGTATCTGCTCTTGTATCTATTGTTGTATCCACCATTGTATCCATCGTTGCTGTCACGACACCTCATCTTATGATTGTTATTATAATCTTTTGTAAAATGAGTATAAGGGGAGGTAATTCCTGATTTTAATCCTTTGAAAATGCTACTGATTTACTTGTAGTAGACTTCCCGTGTGAAGATAGTGATGGTGTACTTGGACTTTACTCTTTTGTAAAATGAGTATGGTTTCTACATAATTTGCAAAGTGTACTTCTTGCACGTTTCTTACTTTGCTTGAATACGCTATCCTATCATTTCATTCTCAATATCTTTACTCTTGGAAGCAATGAACTTTATAATCTAACCTTAATTTCTAATCGAACCAAGCGGTGAACATTCTAGATGATTATATGTAATTACAACTAGCTGTTACCTCACCTTCGCTATACTATCTCTATAATATGATTTGCATCCTGCATTGAAATACTATATCATATCTGCTAGTATTCTAAACATCCATCTCTCGCCAGAGACTGTCACATATATAATTAATTAATATTATTATTTATTGTTAAAATATATTTATATACAATTGTTAGAAGCATTAGGATTATAAAATAAAAAGTACAATTTGATCATTAAAAATATGAATTATTAATTCATTTAGTTCGAAATATCCTTTCATCGCCATGGTTTATCCATGTCATCATTGTTGGATCTACGATTATAGTTGTAATTATGATTGTTGTATTTGTGTTTGTATTTGTAATTGTCACTGTTATTGTATTTTTGATTGTATCTATTGTTGTAAGCATAATTGTATCTATAACTGTTGTTATAATATCTTTTGTTATGGTTGTTGTTATAATCTTTTATAAAATGAGTTGTAACTTCTTCTGGTTCTAATACCTGATTTGAAGATACTGGAGGTGTAGTTGCACTTGAACTTTCTTCAGATTGCCCTTCTGAAGATGGTGGTGGTGGTGGTGTAACTTTACATTCTTTTGTGAAATGAGTATTGTCCCTACATACTTTGCAAAATTTACTTCTTCTACGCTTATTACTTTGCTTAGGTTCTGAAATTTTAATGGAATGTGAATCTTTAATACCTAATTCAAGATCATCAAGTTGTTTATCGGTAGAATAGGCATTACCAACAACTTGTTCATCAGATCTAACTTCAATAGCTTCTTCTTCTTCTTCTTCTTCTTCTTCTTCTTCTTCTTCTTCTTCTTCTTCTTCGTCTTCTTTTTCTTCTTCAACCATATTTAATCCAAGTTCGTTATGAGTAGAATAGACGTTACCAATAACTTCTTCATTAACATCAACATCAATTTGAGATTCATTAAGATCACATTCAGTAGTATGTAATTGAGTGAGACCATCTCCTCCAATAATACCTAATTCACCATTAACTTCTTCAGCATTAACTTCAACTTCAGATTCATCTAATCCAACAGAATCACCAAGTTCACCTCTAATAATATCCAATCCACTATTAAGTCCTTTATCATTAACACCAACAGATTCAGTTGAGCTACCAAGTTCGCCATTAACTTCTTCATCATTAATATCATGAGCATCAAGTTCAGATTCAGTAATATTTAATCCAGTAGTATCACCAGCTCCACCTGTAATAACATCCAATTCCCCATTAACTTCTTCATCGTCATCATTAACATCATTAACGTAATTAATTTCATCTCCCCTCATATCTAATCCATCAGTAACCTCTTCATCATAATTAGCTTCAATTTCAGCTTCATTAACTTCATATTCAGTGATATCTAATTCGGTGATATCTAATTCATCAAATTCTTCATCAGTTTCAATTTCAACTTTAATTTCATTAGTTTGATATTCAATAGTATTTAATTTAGTAGAACCATCAAGTTCGCAATCAGTGATATCTAATTCATCAATAAATTCTTCATCAGATTCAAATTCAATAAGTCGACATTCATCATTAGTTGGATAGTATTCAATTT
>JAJMID010000041.1:0-63309 GCA_030583405.1 Sugiyamaella americana | reverse complement strand
GCATTTCCACCTATAATAGTTAGTAAATAAATTTAATTTCTACGCTATTCCATTCATATACTTACCAGTTCCATTGTGGATTTGTTGTATTATCTGCTCCCATGCGAGCGTAATCCCATTCTTCACTGTATGAATCAGTGTCATCCCATCCTCCACAAGAATCAGTATCATCCCATTCTCCACAAGAATCAGTATCATCCCATTCTTCACAATATGAATCATTGTCATCCCTTTCTTCACAATATAAATCAGAAACTTCATAAGTAGATGGTGTAATCATTAATCTATCTAAACAAGTATATTCTACTCCACCAATTTCAGTTGCATTCACAGCAGGTTTTAAGTATTGAACTAATTCAACAGGTTCTTCAATCATTCTTTCGGTACATTTTGAAATGATAGGTTTGGATCCAGTGTGCTTTCTAGAACTAATGAATAAATAAAGAGAATAAATTCCAATTAATACCAATGGAATAAGGATTAAACTAGAAGATGCAGTAGGTTGTGTTGTTTGATAAGTTTGATAAGTGTAGGTTGAAACAACTTCAGCAGTATAAACTGGAGGACAAGCTGTAGCTGTTGGAACTATTGATGGTAAAGAAGCATGAGTAGTTGATGTTCTAGTGGGTAATGAAAATTTAGTAATGGTTGAAGTTGAAGGTAATACTTGAGCAAGACCAGCTTCTACTGCTGCTTTTTGGATTTGAAAAAACTTTTGAACTACTTCTTCTGGAGTAAATAATGAAGAACCAATACAAGCAGCAACACTAATTAAAAATTTGTGTTGTGGTGCTACTAAATGAGCGGTGAGAGCAAGAATAGAGTCCATGATTCACTTATTATAAGAGTATAACTTTTTATTAATAAAAATTCTTTGTAAAACTTTACTGAAAGAAAAAAAAATAAGAAGAAAGAAAAGGTGCATTCTAACAAGCGGTATTTATAATTGTAATAATCATTATGGAGAAGTTGAATATTATGGGGATGTATGTGGCTGTGCGATAAGGCTAAGGAGAGCTTAAGCAAGATCTATTAGATCTGGCATTACAATCCAAATATCCGGGTTATTGGTTCTCTCATAACAAATTCCTAAAGATTATGATGAGAATTTTAAATTCAATTATTCAATAATATGCAATTTAAGGTATTTTTCTCTACCTAGTTGTGATCTTCATGTCATCAAGATAAGATAAGATAAGGTTGACATTATCAAGGGTCCAAGAGCTTGCTCGATTCGGAAGGTGGGGACTGCCTAATGCAATCAGATAAGAGGTGTATCACGTGATAAAAGAATAAGATGAAGAAGATATAGTAAGTTCTCAATGTTCAGAATAGAGGATTAAGAGTAGATAGACTTCTGAATTGTTTGAAACATATTTAATCGCTTCTTCTATTAATTATGGGAACTTTAAAACTGTATTTCGGGCGGATACAGTAAGTCTCTACCTGCCAGCTTATCACCTGCCCAAATTGACCTGGGATTTGTACAGACACAACCTCTAGTTAAAAATGCAAGTTAAGAATGTATGAACTTTGATCTGGTTTCGTTATTCTCCAGTAAAACTTGCGAAGAAGATTTGCATCCGAATCTATCGCAACTAACTCAATTAGGCAGTTCCAGGGGAATGAATGGCTGTTGCATCGTCAACAGTTCACGAACATGATTTCCGGCTACCGAACGAATGGAGTATCGGTGAGAATGGTTACAAACAACTTACATCTATTCCAGTATTTGGGTGGAAGATTCCTAACTAGTGTACTTAGATAACCACTACGGAAGAATTGATTTAAAAGTAAAATTCTATATTCTATTATATAATAAATAAATGCTATTATTACATGCTATTGAGAAGCTGTCTTATGCTCAATATATCCGCTAATATCAGTTGGATCAGCTGCGTAAAAAGTAGACCTATCATATGGAGTTAATTCAATCTTCTTTTCAATTCTATCAACAAGATCAGGATTAGAAATAAAATATCTTCCAAGTGCGATTACACTCTTGGGATCCTCTTCTGCTGCTTCTTCAGCATTATCAGTAAGACCACCGGCTTTGACAATGATTCCTTGCCAAATATCACGAACAAAGTCATTACTACCTGCTTGAACTACATCAACCCCACCATTAACTCGTGGTTCAACTACGTGAATATAAGCTAATCTATTACCTTGTTGAGCACGTTTTTCAAGTTCACTAATGACGTAGGAGAATTGAGGAATTGGACTGATACCGGTTTCTAATTCACCAAAGGTACTCCAAGGGGAGAATCTAACAGCTAACTTATCAGCACCAACTGCTTCAATAATAGCATCAATTACTTCAAGAGTGAATCTAGCACGATTCTCAATTGATCCACCATACTCATCAGTACGATGATTAGTATTTTCATGTAAAAATTGATCTAAGAGATAACCATTTGCATTATGAATTTCAACACCATCCGCACCAGCTTCAATTGCATTCTTAGCTGCTTGAGCATAGAATTGAGCATATTCCTTAATTTCATCCCTTGTTAACGGACGTGGAGCAATACCAGTTTCTTTAGTTGCTACATCTGATGCTGAAACAACACCAGATGTAACACCATCTTCACTAAGAGCATCAGGTAAACCAACTCTACCAATAGCCCATAATTGAATGAAAACAAAGGATCCTTTACCATGAATTTTAGAAGTAACATTCTTCCACCCATTGATTTGATCTTCATTCCAAATAGCAGGAACTCCCGCATAACCACCAGCTTTAGGATGAATAAGAGTAGCTTCACTAACAATTAAAGTACCAGCTCTTGCAGCTCTTTGTTCATAGTATTTTCCAAAAACCTCTGGAGGAATATGATTAGGAGTTCTAAATCTAGTTAAAGGAGCCATAGCTACTCTATGTTGAAGAGTAACATTACCAACTTTGATAGGAGTGAATAAGGTAGGAGTAGTAGAAGTGACAGTCATTGTTAAGTATAAGAAGTTGATAGTACTGTATAAAGATAGTCTGTATTGTTTTATATTGATAATGATAATGTAAAAGATGATTAATTGGAGAAAATGATCTTTATTTATATTAAAAGGAGTTATTGAGGAAGCGGATATAGGAAACAGGGACTTACCTAATTAGGTTGTTTCTGTGTTTCGACCGCGGAGTTGTTAAGTCCGCCGTTGCAATGTCCGAGGAAGGTTCATTGAGCTCTTCACCGAGTGGTTTTGGATTATTCAAGAACTCTAAGTACCTAATTTAATCGCAATTTACTGATTCTTATTATTATTAAAGTATCAATCTTATTACTTATAGGATACACTCATTTGAAAGAACCCCGGTCACTCCCGCGGATCTGTGCGGAGGTACACAACGGTAAGCGGGAATGTCAGTCTTTAGCGAGTGTAGCTTAATTGTATCTACGGTAATAGCCATTCGAATCTCAAGATATCTTAATTCCTAGCTTGAACTGAAGAAATCTTTGTCTTGATCTGATTAATTGGAATTGTAAGCTGACGATCTGACATCCTATAGAATCTATTATCTAGCAGATATAGCAAAATCTCGACTAAAGTAAATTATTATAATGTTACCCGTGTGGGTGAAGCAGCGTTGAAAACATTGTACATAATATAGATGATATAGTCGATGATATATCTGAAAACAATGTTTCTGAAGTTCATAATGATGTTGGTGTTTCACCCACACTAAATCTAATGATAATGGTGCTTCTCGTATGAGCACTTCTTTTGATACACCTTTCGATACTTCTATAGATACTTCTATTGATATAGCTCCTCTTCCTTTTTTCTCTTCTGTTAGATAAGAAGTCTAAGAGGAGAGTTTTATAACGAAATATACTGTTGTTACCTGCTTTATAACTCTTCCTCGCGGAGCGAGGAACTACGGGTCCGGGCAGAGCCCGGCCGCCGGAGGCACTGTGGGGGTAGAGAGGAGTATTCAACTTAATTCATATTTCATAATACAAAGTAGATAGGAAGGAAAATTATCTACAGAAAAAAACGAGGGATAAACACAATATAGAAAAGAAAATATGTCAGAATATTCTTTTTAATGTTTTTTAATTATAACCCCAACCTTGACGTTGACCTTGTTGACCAGAATATTGTCCGTATCCAGCGTAACTATAGAGGTTTTGTTGAACGGGATATTGTGGTTGTTGAGGTAAACCAGCTTGGTTTTGTTGAGGGGAACCGGGGGTTTGTTTGGTCGAATCTTCACGTTGGAGGAAATCGGAAATACCAGTTAAATTTTGTGATTGTCCTTGTTGTTGTGGTTGTTGTGGTTGCTGTTGCTGTTGTTGTTGAGCTTGTGCTTGGGATTGTGGTTGTTGTTGTTGTGATTGTTGTCCTTGTGGTTGTTGTTGTCCTTGTGGAGCCTGTGGTTGACGGTAATCATAGTAACTTTGTTGTTGATTGAAGAATCCCTTTTGTGGACCAGTTGGAGTTCCATATTGAGCAGCTAATGCTGCTGCTTGTTGGTTATATCCGTAGGTTTGGTAGTAATAGGCAGCGTAGGCAGGGGACATATAGTATGGATTGATTGATGGTTGTTGATAAACTCCTGCAGCGGTAGCAGCTGGGGAGTTAGCATTGGATGTTTGGGAAACTCCAGCGGTAGCAGTTGATGGTGTTGCTGCGGTATTGGCTTGAGTTGAATCGTAACGGGTAGTATCAAGTGCTCCATTATGTTGAGTTTGTTGAGTTTGTTGTTGATTAGCTTGTTGTGCTGCTGCTGCTTGTTGTTGATAGTAATAGTTGTTGTATGTATTTCTTTGATCACTAACACCAGCACCATATGGAGATTGATAATCAGTTGGTACAGAATAGCCAGATGCAAAACCTGGATGAGATGGATGAGAACCTGGATAAACATAATGATTTTGTTGAGAAAAGGTATCATAAGGTTTTTGTTGAGCAACTCCACCAGTTTGTTGTTGTTGAGCTTGAGCTTGTGCTTGTGCTTGGGCTTGAGCTTGTGCTTGAGCTTGAGCCTGGGCTTGAGCTTGTGCTTGTTGTTGTTGTCCATATCTATAATAAGCAGATTGTTGAGCTTGTTGTTGTGCTTGAGTTTGATCAATAGTTTGTTGTTCTGGTAATGATTGAACAGTAGTATTATCATTAGTTGGTTCAATAACTTGTTCAGCAACAACTGGTTTTTGTTCATTTAAATCAAGACTACCGAATTGAACACCTACTCTATCAACGGTTCTACTAACAGATCCAGGAAGAATAACTGGAACTTCTTGAGTTACACGACGAGCGGCGGCGCCGGCAGAGGCTGGTTCAGGTTTACTTTCAAGTCCTGGTGGAATAGATACAGATTCAGAAGTTGGAATGGAAACAGGAATAGATTGAATTTCTTGTTGTTGTTGTTGTGATTGTTGTTCTTCTTGTTGTTCAGGGGCGGTTTCTAAAACTTCTTCTTGAATTGGTAATGATTCAGATGCTGGGGTTGGTGCTGCTGGAGTTGGAACTGATGCTGTTGGTGCCGATACTGCTGGTGTTGATACTGGTGCTTGTACTGGTACTGCTGGTGCTTTCTTCTTTTCTTCCTTTGGTTTAGCAATAGCTGCCCAGGAAAGTTTTTGAGGAGCAGCAGGAAGAGCAGGAGCTGGTACAGCAGGTGTTGTAGTTGGAATAGAAGTTGAAGCTGAAGCCGAGGCTGGTGCAGTTGGGATTCGTACTGGTGCTGCTGGTGCTGATACTTCTGCTACTGGTAATGATTGTTCTGATGCTGATTCTACTGGTACAGATACTTGCTCTGATTGTGGTTCTGATGCTGTTGGTACTTCTTCAATTAATTTTTCTTCTTCTAATGGTTGAGCTGGTGATACCTTCTTTGGTACTGACTTTTTAGATAAAGCATCAGCCCAAGATCTTTGTTTAGGAGTTTCATTATGAGTAGTAGTAGTGGTTGTAGTTGTAGTTGTAGTAGTACTAGCAGCAGCAGGAGCAGTAGGAGTAGCACTGCTAACTGCACTACCTTCTTCCCATGTACTTGGGGTAGTAGTAGCTGTACTAGTAGATGCAGCTCCTTCCTTATCCTTATTTACACTACCATTAACTCTCTTTGGAGCTCTACTACGTCCTCTTTCACTTCTTCCTCCTCTTGATCTTTCCTCCCTATTGTCGCGATTTTCCTTATTATCCCTATTATCTCTAAATCCATTACGATGATGACCCCCCTCCTTAACCTCTGGGCCCTTTGATTTACCTCTTGTTGAATCTCTTGTCTTCTTCTTAACTTGATCCCATTGTGAAACATGACCTTCAGCAATCAAAGTCACACTCTCTTCAACATCATTATTTGTTTCTTCAAGTACAGCAATTAAATCATCATCTTTCCAATCTGGAAATAACTCCTTTAAAGTAGCTAAAGAGGTTGAATATTTTTTAGACATTGTGATATGATGATATGATTTTTGAATAAATATTTACTTTGTATGATATTGTTTGTTTGTTCTTAAAACTCTTTCTTCTTTCTTTCTTCTTTAACTGCAAAAGTTCTCTTTCTTTCTTCCGTTAAATTTCTTCTCCTTCTCCGTCCTTAATTGTTCTTCTCCCAGACTTTACTCAGTATTAATCAACAAAAATACCAATATAAAACCCCAAAACAAAAAAACAATAACAAAAAATCAGAAACAAAATTCAAATCTCAATTCAAACCTCTTTCCTCTCTCTCGTCTCTTCGTTTTATAAAAAAAATTTAATTTTTAAATCAAAAAAAACCTACAATATAACTTAATGGAAAAATAGAATGTAATGGATGAAATTGATTTTTGATGATTTTTTCACTAAATTTCTTTCGGTACGGCGTGTAGTAACTAACGTACAATATAAAATTGTGTATTGTATGTGTGTACACTAACAAACTTCTCTCTCTCTCTTTTTCTCCCTCTCGCTTTTCTCTCGCTTTTCTCTCTCTCTATTCCTGCTGCGATTATCTGTTAAACTCTCTAAATAAAATATTATAGTCCCTACCCTTACCCTACGCCTTACCCTACGCCTCCTACCTATCCACCAGCCAGCCAGCCAGCCTCCGGCGGCCGGGCTCTGCCCGGACCCGTGGCTCGCTTCGCTCGTTTTAGTAGCTATTGACTTTATTTAATTAATCCTGTGTAATCTCACCCCAATCAACTATGGTTATGTCTCGAGCTCACACTATTGCCCGTGTTACTATCACGCTATTCTCTCTTCCATACTCCCCACATTAATCTTATACATATTCACTTTATTCTTATATGCAATAATCTACCTCAATCGAATGTTCGGCCATCTCCACATCCAACAGACACATTGTCTCATCGTATTTCTTGTCACCGATTGCACACCTCGGTTATGCAGTTAGCTTTCATACTATACACCCTCTCATCCTCGTGTAACTTCAATTATTCACTCAATTTGTTGTCTATTCTCTTCTCTAATCTGCCCATTCCCCCTTTTCTTCTCCACGCCCATCTCATCAATCGCTTGTTTTTAAGTTCCAAACTTACCCGATTACCGGCGACTCTTCTTTAGTTTTGCCTATTTGGGTCGGGCAATTTCGATCGGTTTAAGCGTATATCTTATACCGATCGGCGGCTACACGCGACACGACCGGACCTGGTCTTAATCCAAACCTCTTTGTCTATCTTTAACCTAACGGTATAAAGTTTCTCATCGCGTGGTACACTTTAAAAGTTCGTTATTTCACGGGATTCTAATTCCTCGCTTCGCGAGGAACAACGGGTCCGGGCAGAGCCCGGCCGCCGGAGGCATTGGGGGAACGGGGGTTTGCCTCCGGCGGCCGGGCTTTGCCCGGACCCGTTGTTCCTTGCGAAGCGAGGAATTTAAGAACGGCCCGAATTCAGTATTATTGTTAGTCGATCGGAGCCTCATTATCCGACTAGCCTCACTATACGTGCATTATCTTTTACTTATCTTATCTTATCTTATCCATCAGTAAATAAATAGCTTGCTAGCTCAGCTGCTAGCTTAGCTGCTAGCTTAATTCACCCTTCTCTATTCATCTAATAAATTATTACAACATTACTTATTTCATATCTAAATCTATACATTCTCTATCTAAACACCCACCTTATACGCTTAACCTACATAAAACCCTATTAAACACTTATCTAACATATGTTCATAATTCACCCACGCATGAGTAGATTGAAATAACTTTGTACCATCTTTTCCAGCACATCTCAAAACATCTCGTTCTCCACCAGGATGAAATGATATATAAGGAGTAATATTATAAACCTTTCCACCCAATACCGTCCAAGCATCATCATCTTTACAATGTTTAACTAATTCTTCCTTTGATACTTTCAATAAGCCTGGATAATCAATACCCTATCCTGTTAGTGTATGCCTCCGGCGGCCGGGCGCTGCCCGGACCCGTTGTTCCGAGCTGCGCTCGGAATTATCAACTACTACTTCCTCTCCCTGTTATTCCACGCGGAGCGTGGCAACGGGTCCGGGCAGCGCCCGGCCGCCGGAGGCATGTGAACGGCCACCACTTACACGAAGATTTTTTCCTGAAGATCGTAAATTAGCCCAATCTAATGCCGAGTGGCCTGGTTTGAGTGCTACTTTATTTCGTCTTATTCTTGATGCAGTTGTAACAGATCCTGATACTCGTTGAGCTGAGTTCGGACTGGGAAAGATATTGGATTGTGCGTTACCAGGTGGTGGTGCAAGTCTTGATCTAGGTGGTCCTAAAGGGGTCGTGCTCGACGCTGTCCCGGGTGTACTATCCATAATGTTGTTAGGGTGATATAATGATAGTATACTCTTTGTGAACAAACACTCTCTACTTCTAATGTATAACCTTATATTGCAGTTACCTGCTTATTTTTACTAATTGATTTTCTACTGTTGGTAAACTTCATGATCCAGACTTCAGACGATATGCGTTGCGAGCCTCGTACGCCGCACCTCTCGATGTTATAACTATATACAAGCTTATGATTCTCAGTTTCACAAATTATAAGTCAACATACAATAATATTAAAAATCCCATTTATTAATAAACAGTGTTTGTTTCATAGTTTAATCTTATATGTATAGTTTCACGTTATACGTTGTACGATTGTAAAGTTATACAAAGGCCACTCTTTCTGCTGATGGTTTGGCGTGGGGGGCACGGTTGACATTGCCTCCGGCGGCCGGGCGCTGCCCGGACCCGTTGTTCCGCTTCGCGGAAATATTATACGCTTCCGCAACACACGCAACAACCACGCTCCCCTCACTCATCCTCGCGGAGCGAGGAACAACGGGTCCGGGCAGCGCCCGGCCGCCGGAGGCATGTGTGGGGACTGTAAAAAGATGTTAGTCCATTATCGGTCTCTCGCTTCTCCTGTATCGGCTTAGCATATCATTTAGTTATTATTTATTATTAGGTTAGATTAGGCTATGTTGTCTTAAGAATAAAGGGCTTTTTTTATCTCCGGGGATTTTATTTAATCACGATTTAGTTTCTGGTATCTTTTTGCTCTTGCTTTTCATACTGTTTTTATTAGGATTATATTCTTAATTGAATTCTTCATTTTCGGAACTCCGGTCATTTATTACATTATCAACAAGAGAGAAGTAGACACTGTACTGAAACACTGAAGAGAAACATAATTAAGGGTTATAGTTGTTGCTCTATATGACCCAATCTTCTACTTCAATTGCTCCAGATGTTCAATACTGGACAAAATCTTTGATTTATCTATTTGGAATTGGTAGTATTGCTTATATCGTGTTACCTGCTGTTTACGAACGTATTGATTATTGGAATCCTGTTAGTTTGATTTTACCAACTGGTAGACGATCTACTAAAATGAATGTTTTAAGGAGGAAGAAAAAAACTGGCAAATATACTGTTGGATTGACTAATAGGGCTAATGATTGTTTTGCCAATTCAAATATTCAAGCTTTGGCTAGTGTTCCTTTGTTGGTGGATTATTTAAGAGAGTTATGTAATGGGAGAGGGTTATCTGGTATTACAGAAGAGTCTGTAGTTTGTATATCTCCAACTTCAAATGCATATATTAAAAGTAATAATGTCAAGGAAGGGAATAAGGAAGGGGGTATTGAACCACGGAAGAGTGCTACTGACAGTACTGTTAGAAGTAATGGTACAAGTTCTACTATGAATGGTAACGGTGTTGGTGATGATGTTGATGGTGTTACCAATGGTGATACCAATGGTGCTAGTAATGGCGTAAATTCAAATTCAAATTCACAAGTTGATGCTCCACCTGATAGTACAACTGCTACTACTGCTACTGCTACTACTGCTACTGCTACTACTGCTACTACTGCTACTGCTACTACTGCTACTGCTACTACTGCTACTGCTACTACTGCTACTGCTACTACTATTACTACCCCTCCTACATCTACAAACACTCCACCCATCCCCCTTCTTTCAATTGCACTGTTACAAATGATTAAAGAATTAAATGAACCTATTCTAGCTCCTAAGACAATGTCTCCTTGGACTTTTCTTGTTGTTTTGGAAAAAATATATAAATCTAGAATCTCTCGTAATCAGCATGATGCTCATGAATTACTTCATTTGATATTAGAAACATTGCAAAACGAATATGAAGCAATAGTTAAATTAAGTGCACCTCCCCCTATTCCAAAGGCTTTTGCCTTTGCTGGTTCAACAATTGATCGAATCACATGTTCGAAATGTGGATATTCACCACCTGCTACACCATCTGCTTTTGTTGTATTATCATTAATGGTCCCTCAAAAGCGATCTGCTGCCTTAGCTGATTTGTTAAATGGTTTATCTTCCCCAGAATATATTCAAGATTATGGTTGTGAGCATTGTCGATTAAAACATGCTTGTTTAATGAAGAATGGTGAAGAATTTAAAAAATATTTACAAAATCCTTCTAGTTTACCACCAGAATTAGAAGCTAAATTACCAAAGGATATTGTTAGTCCGATTGCAAAATCAACTAAATTTCATAAATTACCTACTGTACTTGCTATTCATTTATCCAGATCAATATATGGAGGATATGGAGCATCTAGAAATTCTTGTAAAGTATCAACAAAAGAATATATTGAATTAGTTGAACAAGAAACAAATGAATTAGTTAAATATAGGTTAATGGCAATGATTAGGCATAAAGGAACTCATCAAATGGGACATTATGAATGTTTTAGAAGAAAGAATTTAATGATATGGAAAGATATACTAAAGATGTTAGAAAGAGAAGAGAAAGAAAGGGAGTTAGAGAGAGAAGAGAAGGCAAGACAAAGGGAGGAGAAAGAAAAAGAAGAGAGGGAAAGGGAGGAAGGAAAGGAGGAGAATGAGAAGGAGAAGGAACAAGAGCATCAGCACGAACAGCATCAAACTGAGGTGAAAGAAGAGGAGAAGGAGAAGGCAAACTCAATTGAAATCGTCCCTAATGAAGCAATAGACAAAAACAATACAGAAAATATAATAGAAGACAAACAAGACATTAATTCAATATCAATTACACCAACAATAATTACCAGTCCTTCGTCACCAACAACAACACCATCGATTACAACCATAACAACAGATACAACATTTAATACAACCCCATCATCATCACTAACAACAGGAACATCAACACATTCACCAGTACCATCATTATCATCGGATAATCATACATCATCATCTAGTTCGTCATCATCTCTATCCAACGTATCAGCAACATCAACATCAGCAATTCCCCTTCCATACCCATCGGATCGATCAATGCCATCGCCAGCATCTCTTTCAACAACCGAATTTGCATCAGCAGAAATTAGCATCAATCCCCTAAGAGCCGTAGAAAACCTTTTACCATCATCACATTCTCCAACCACCACCACCATCAACAACAACAACAACATAAGAAACGAACCAAACAACATATCACCACCCAGTCATCATGAATGGTGGAAAATATCCGATGATAAAATATGGGAATGTACAACTAAAGAAGTTCTTCGAGAAGAATCAGGTGCATATCTCCTATTCTACGAACGAATCATACAATAAAACTAAGCCCCCTCCGTCCTCCCACATGCCTCCGGCGGCCGGGCTCTGCCCGGACCCGTAGCCCCCGCTCCGCGGGGGAATAATAATAATATATCCACGCGCGAGAGTGTACAATCTCAAGCTCCTCGGAAGGAGCACGAACGCTCCTGAGACTCGTGCGTGCGGGAGAAACTTGTTTATTTATTTTTCCCCCGCGGAGCGGGGGCTAAGGGTCCGGGCAGAGCCCGGCCGCCGGAGGCATGTGGGGGGGAGAGGAAGAGAGAAAACATTAATAAAAACTAAAGAGGACTGACGACTAACCACAAATAATAATAAAATAAAAAAACCGTTAAAAAAAGAGAAACCCTGCAGCCATTAAACAAACAATACAACTATATATAATAATAATATCATGATTTAGAAACCATTTTATTCGGAGTATTCTTGAGTTTTACTAGCGTTGTAGGCAGCTTTTTCGTCTTCATAACGTTTTTTGTCTTGATTGGCTTTAGTTTCATAAGGAACCTTTTGAGCATCAGTTAAGGCCTTCCATTTTTCACCGAGAACTTTACCAATTTGTCCAAAGGTGATGTCTGGGTTTTCAGATCTGACATTGTCACGTTGTTCATTAGCAAAGTACATGTAAGCAGAGAGGGCACGCTTTGGGGCGTTTGGATCCTTCTTCTTCTTACGGATTTCTTCCTTAGTTCTGCGTCTTCCTGCTTCCTTTGGCATTTCTGTATGAAAGTTAGCAATATGTTGGGTGGGGATGGTGAGAGAGGGGGTGGTAGAGGGTGTGATAGAAGAGGTGATAGAAGAGAGTAATCTGGGAGTGGTACGAGTTAATTGACGAAACATGAGTGATGATTGAATGGTAATTAGTGGAGGTAGTGGGTAATAATTAAAGTGGTGAATCGTGTGTATTAATGCACCTTCTTGTATATTTATATGAATTGATCGTGTGGGTAAGGCAGGGTTTGTATTAAGGAGAATTATTTTGTAACGCGACTATAAGTGGCGGATAATGAGTGGTGTTCGGTACGTGTAGGGAGGGTATGGCTATGGTAATCAGGTAGTGTAAATTCTATGCTGGTAAGTTGGGTGGGTGTTTTAGGGTATAAAGTAGTTGGGAGTTATAGGTGGTATAATTTTCAAGTGGATGGGTAAGTGGGGGGTGATTTTAAGTAGGAGTAAATGTAGGTAGTAAAATTCATAGCAAATTTCAAGTCTTCTAAGTGGGGTACTTTTTAGTGCTAAATTTACTGCGGAATTCACCTGCACTGTACATTCTTCTAATGTTTTCGTAGATCCCTTTGGTATGTAACACCATCAGTCCGACTTTCCCTCCCAACTGCATCATCAACCCGTTCCACATCAAACACCCTCTCCTGTATATCAGAGAACAGCAAAATCTGATATTGGGAGAAATTCCAGGATTGGAAGTGATCAGCAGCTGATATTCAATCGTTAAAAAATTGGGTATTCGAGCTACACCCCGAAAAAAATCCACTTGAAAAGTAGTTGGAGGAATTGCACTGTAAATGTACGATATTGAATATGAACAGTGCTAATGTTAAAAGTGGGTGATTAGGGTATGAGATAAAAGATTAACATGTAGTGTAGTAGGGTGTAGCAGGGTGTAGTAAAGGGTGTAGTAAAGGGTAGTTGAAAATAGTAGGGTATATAGTATAGTAAGGTAATAGTATATAATAGACAGCCATTGTTTTAGCAAACCAGGGTGTTTGTCAGTCACGGTTGTTATTGGTATGGTATTATTAAACTTGTTTAAATTTATTCAATTCATCTTGTCAATTCATCCAATCCATTTGTTTCGTCCTTCGTCCTTCCTTCCTTCCTTCCTTCCTTCCTTCCTTCCTTCCTTCCTTCCTTCCTTGCTTCCTTCCATCATTCCCTCCTTCCTTCCATTGTCCATTCATACAGTAACAATCAGAAGAGTTTATGAGTTCAATTGAGAAGAGTAAAGTTGAAAGAGAATCAAGTCTGTAGTGTAGAACGGTATAGCAGTAGTATAGTGTAGTATAGTATAATATAATCGTGTATAAACACGTTAAATATACTACAATTGAATAGTAAATAATAGCAACGTCGTCAACACAATCGCCATCACGAACAGTACCAATTAATATCCATAATTATGACTTGTAACTAGAATTAATCGTAATCACAATCATCACTACCATTACTACCATTACTACCCATATTCACCACCTTAATTATTCCTTTGCGTAAATTTCAATTTTTCTTAACCTTCATAATTCAATTTCTTTCTTCTCTTTTTCTCCTCTTTTTCTCTTTCTCTTTCTCTTTCTCTTTTTTTAATCTCTTCTCTTTCTCTTCTCTATTCCCTTCTCTATTCCATTCTCTTCTCATCTACTCCTCTTCATGCTTCCTGTATGAAACTTCCTTCCTTTACTTACCTTAATATATTTTCGTAGGGCTCTCGAAATAAATCTTGGTGTGTAATAAAATACTTAGTATTTTTTCTAATGTAAAAAAATGGTAGTAATTTTGTATAGTGGGGATACAGTGGTGTTTTTAAAGTGTAGCTGTACGGTACTATAGTAAGCCCAATGTGAATAAAGTAATTTAGCAAAGGAATTTACTATGCTCTGATATACGCATGTACTCTGATATACAGGTTAAAAACTCCCAACTTGGATCAAATTTGTGTGGGAGGGGGAGGAATTTTCTGATGCGCGCAAGCGGGTCAACGATGATATTGCTGATATCTGATATTTGATATTTGATATAACTAGTGCGGAGTGGAGTATGTAGCTACGTGCTACACTAAGTAAGAACGCGTTAAGATATAACCGGCAAAAGAGTAAGAGTTGGGATTAACTAGGTATTAAGCGGGTATATTGAATAACACAATGTGGAGGGTTTACGGCGAAGCCATGCCTTGTGATATACAAAAAGGAATGAAGAAATAAGCACTTCAAGTATAGCATGGATTGTTAGTTACCGTTAACTGTTAACCGTTAAAGTTCACCTAAGCTTACAATAGCGAATGGCGTTGATATCGTTGAGAGCGTTGATAGCGTTAATAAATAACGGCGTTAATAGCGTATACATAGAGCGTTACTTGATGATGTTGACTTACGGACTTAATTAACCAGATAGTAGGGTAGGTACACCCAAGGCATAGTTAACATTACGCTTAATACTCTGCTTAGTATTACTCTTAGTACTACTCCACTAACTTTAATACATACCCAACACACTATTGTACAGCCTCATCCGACACTGCTAACCGACAATACTAAGCTAAGTTGCACATACCTACCTACCTACTTGCATACCACCCACCCAACCGCCTGCCCGCTCGCTCTAGCACTCTATCACTCTATCACTCTATCACTCTACCTCTCATACCCTCTACAACCTTACCATTTACTCAATTAACCATAATTAAAATTACAATTCCATACAAACACACACACGCCTACAGCCGTAACGCCGAATAATGTTTATCGTGCGATTACACCAACTGACAATAACGGCTCTATTGGAATTTAACTAAATTAATTAAATACACAATACTTCTTCGATCACCGATCTCTGCCAACCAACCGTAAAGCACATAACTCCGCCGCCTATACATGTGTATCAATGAAATAGTAGGTAAATTCCTTCAAAGAAAAAAAAGTAACCACTGTTATGAAAATCATCTTGGATTGTGCAGTTGGTTAGGTAAGTAAGGTGGTAGCGGTACCAGCAGCCAGACCTAGCTATGTGCCGATTTTCTTACTGTACTTGGCTTAATTATACGCTCTCTCTCCGATTATACGTGAGTGATAAGCAGTAGTTAAGTTACCTTGCGGCAATTGAACTGTGTAGCGTTAACAAGCTAAAGGTTAACTTTATTTAAGTTACGCTCGGTGTTAGTTAACGGTAACGGAAACACAGCTTAGTAAGCAAAAACTCCTTCGTTAGATTAGCGGTGGTTCGAGCGAAGCGAGCAACGGGTCCGGGCAGAGCCCGGCCGCCGGAGGCACTCTCTGTTGGAGAGTTAGATGATTAAGATGGCGGCCTGGCTAGTCAATTGTACGTATTAGCTGTTTGAGTTTTTAATAAATAAACGTTAAAATGTTAATAGTTAATTTAACAATTCAAACCTAAGGTTGATCGATGTATAGGTATAGGGAAGTGAGTTAATTTTGTTCGATTAAATTGTCTTGAGCTGATGTGGGGTCAATGTTAAGTTAACTCCTCTATCTCCGGTGTGGTTGGGGGTTAGAGGGAGTGTACATGTGTACGGTGTGTACAGTGTGTACCTCGAGATATGAGTATATTCTACAATTGATATGATGTTTTTATTGCAGAGTGGTGAGTGTAAAGCCGTTCACTTGAGCAGTTTTAGTAGTGGTAGTAACAGTAGCGGTTGATTAAGTTATATTAATTAAATCTTATTTATTCGTGGTTTAGTTTCTTGTTAATTATAGTTGTAGTTATAGTTGTATTATAGTTAATAGCCGTTATCATTAATGTTTAACATTAACGGTTAAGAGAGATTCATAGATGTAGCTTGTAACAGTTATTGTATACCAGGAGACTACCCTGCATAGTTGTATAGTATACACAATTACCATCTGTATATACCTATGATATATATATTAATTATTATATATTTATAGTTAAGGGTAAAAATACCATACGACACACGGATACGATCAATCAAACCCAACACACACCACAATCACCAACTAAACTAGAAATAAAGTGAATTATAACACAAACTCACCCCTAGTTACGCTGGCAAGCGTTCTTCCATACAATGCAGGGTCACACCCGCGATAGACAAAAGATAAGATAGGATACCACTCGGCAAGGGCAAGGAATATCACAACCGACAAACCCAACCTCAGTTGCTAACAATCAACCCCCCCCTATTCACTACACATCTCCAATTTTTCGATATTTACTACCCCATACCCGCCTCAAGCTAAGATAACCAACCTAAACAACAAGCTGCGGGGATGAAACTAGTACAACCACTACTGCCGGCTTCGACCACCCCAAAACACATAGAAAAGACGGATAAGCATCTCTCGGCACATCATCCCGCTAGTTAATCCACTAACACCAAAACATACTAGCTCCATTTAACCACCATCGATCTCGGCAAAAGTGGATGTTTCGAATAAACTGTAACGCAGCCATGTACCCCCTATTGCCTCCGGCGGCCGGGCTCTGCCCGGACCCGTTGTTCTTCGCTACGCTCAGAATCTATTATCACGTACCCAAACTCCTCGCACCTCTCAGTAACCACCACTGCACCGTGCATCCGGCGGCCGTGCGCTGCCCGAACTCCCCCGCTGTTCTCCGCCACGCTCAGAAATATAAAACATACACCTTCCGCACGGAGTTCACACCACCCCACGATCTATGCCTCCCCGCGAAGCGGGGACAACGGGTCCGGGCAGCGCCCGGCCGCCGGAGGCATTGTTCGAGCGAGTCAATGAGGAGAACCACTACGCCCGATATACACTATTCCCCATACTATCTAGTGATCTTATCTTCGGAACATTTCCCCCGCAATTTCCTCTCTTGAGTGCAGATCACCGCTCCACCTGCATCGGTAAATGGATATCTTGCATTATCTCGGGATACTTTCCCGCATTACATGATGTATATAAACATTGGTGATTCCCAAACATTTAGTATCCAAATCAAATAATAATCAAATCTATAGAAATGACTGAAAAGCAAGGAGAAGTTGTATATATCGAGGACTTAAGTGAACCAGATAGACAGTCAGATATTAATGAACCAGAAATCTCTCAACAGCATAAAGATTATCTTTTAAAACGTCATGGCAGAACTGATATTCTTCCTCTTCCATCTATGGACCCAGCTGATCCATTAAATTGGTCTACTTGGAAAAAAGTCGCTAATCTTATTGTTGTATCTTTTCAATCAATGGTTGCTATCTATACTGCATCATGTCCAATTCCTGCATTTGAACTTATATCTGAAGATTTAAAAACTGATATTGTCAAGATTAGTTATATTGCATCAGTTCCAATTATTTTTGCTGGATTGCCAATCTTATTCTGGAAACCTGTTGCTAATAGATACGGTAGACGTCCTATTTGGATCTGGGCAAGTCTTGTTGCTGGTTTATTCAATATTGGCGCAGCACTTTCAAATTCTTATGGTGTTCTTATGTTAATGAGAATTCTGCCTCCAACCTTTTCATGCGCTGCAGTTGCTTTAGGTGGTGCTACTGTTAGTGATACCTTTTTCAAACATCAACGTGGTAAAGCAGTTGGAATCTGGGCTCTTGCAACAACATTAGGTCCACCATTAGGTCCATTTTGTACAGGATTCCTTGTTCAGCATACAGGTAATTGGAGAACATGCTTTTATTTCCTCGCTGGTCTTAACTTTCTTGGTGCCTTACTAGCAGTATTTTTTGCTCCAGAATCACTTTATCTTAGAGATTATACAAACCATGGTGATAATGACAAGAAACAAACGTTTAAAAATGAATATATTACACCAGTAAGACGTATTAACCCAAAACCATTTACTCTTAGAGAATTCTATTATCCTATTCTTATGTGGAAACATAAAGAAGTTATTATCCCAGCTATTGCACATACAGTTGCATTCAGTTTTTGTATTCCAGCAATTTCCATTTCCATTCCAACAAGTTATGGACCAAAATTCGGTCTTAATGCACAACAAGTTGGTCTTCAATTTATTGCATACTTCATTGGAACAATATTAGGAGAACTTATTGCTGGTCCATTTAGTGATTTCTTAATGAATCGTAAACAAAGACGTCCAACATTTAGATTATTTGGTGCCTATCTTGGGTTTGCTACTTGTATTGCTGGTGTTCTTATTTGGGGTATTACTTTACAAAATGCCAAAGTTGGGCCATGGATTGTTACTCCAGATGTTGGTGTTGCGATTGGAGCATTTGGAAATCAAATCTTAACAACGATCTTAATGACATTTGCAATTGACTGTTTTCCAAACCAAGCAGATGCTGTTTCAAGTGCAATCGTTCAAGTCAGACAAATCTGGTCTTTCTTAGTACCATTTTTCACACCAGTTATGTTTGCAAGTTTAGAATTTACTAAATCAGCAGGATTGATTGTTGGATTAATTGGTATTACTGGAGTTATTCCAGTTACATTATTGCATATAAGAGGAACAAAGCGTCCAATTTTGGATGAAGTAGATAATAGTCATTAGTCTGTGATATAGTTGTTTATGTATTTAATTTAAGTTTATGAAGTATGGATGTTGGATATTATTCCTCGCTTTGCGAGGAACAACGGGTCCGGGCGGAGCCCGGCCGCCGGAGGCAGCTGTGATCGTCAAAAGATAATGTAAGATTTAACGGTTGTAAAATATAAACCTAGATAAGCAAATAAGGTAAGTAAGGAAGAATGAAGTGTAATTATAAATATAAGTGGTGAAGACGATTGGGCCAGATTTTTGATTAAAATTTTATATTGTTTTCTTTATAAATATTAGTTTATAGCGACTAATGATTAATGTTTGTTAGGTTCGCCTGATTTTGGTGCTAGTTCTAGACCCTGCGGCGATACTTTTAAGCCGCTAATCTTACATGAAATTTCAATCTACAAATATCTAAGCATCCAGACAGTAATAACTGATCGGTATATTATATAGTTATAGAATTTATCGATAGCTGGATATAAAATGCAATCGTTACTAAGAAGCTCATTACGATTAAGTAAATCGAAAATCAAATGCAATTCTACTGTTAATATTAATAGTTTAAAGAAATATTCAACAACGCCATCCGCATCGGATTTCTCATTAACAACTCTTCCAAATGGTGTTAGAGTAACAACCAATCCAATTCCTGGTCATTTTGCTACCATGGGTTTATATATTCATGCTGGATCTAGATTTGAATCTGATAAGTTCTCTGGTGTTTCTCATATTATTGATAGATTAGCATTTAAATCAACAACTACAAAATCATCTTTAGAAATGGAGGAGAGATTACAAGAATTAGGTGGTAATTATATGTGTGCATCATCAAGAGAAACATTAATGTACCAAGCATCAGTATTTCATGATCATTTAGAAGAAATGTTTGAATTATTATCTGATACAATTAAAAATCCTTTAATAACACAAGAAGAAGTTTTACAACAATTAGATACTGCTGCTTATGAAATCTATGAAATTTGGCAAAAACCAGAATTAATTCTACCAGAAGTTGGTCATATGACTGCTTTTAAAGGAGGATTAGGTAATCCATTATTATGTCCAGAAGAGAGATTATCAGTTATTAATTCGGATTTAGTCAAAGAATATCGTGATACTTTTTATCAACCTTCAAGAATTGTAGCCGCATTTGTTGGAATTCCTCATGAAAAAGCAGTAGAATTAGCTACCAAATATCTTGGTGATATCAAACCAACAACTACATCATCGACAATCGACAATCAACCAAGTATCTACACCGGAGGAGAAGAAATCCTTCCATTACCAGAACCAATAGGAAATCTTCCCCAATTCTACCAATTACATGTACTATATAGAGGAGTTTCAATCACTGATGATGATGTCTATGCACTTGCTTGTCTTCAAACATTATTAGGAGGTGGAGGTTCATTCTCAGCAGGCGGGCCAGGTAAAGGAATGTACTCCCGTCTTTACACGGACGTTCTTAATCGTTATGGCTATATCGAAAGTTGTTTAGGAATCAATCATTCCTATTCAGATGATGGATTATTTGGAATATCTGCTTCGTGTATTCCTAATGCTGCTCCATACATGTCACAAGTAATTGGCCTTCAACTAGCATTGTTAATGACAAATGGACAAGGAGCTCTTAATTACACTGAAGTAGAAAGAGCTAAGAATCAATTACGTAGTTCTGTTCTTATGAATCTTGAATCTAAAATGGTTGAACTTGAAGATCTTGGAAGACAAATCCAACTTAACAATAAGAAAGTCCCTGTTTCGGAAATGGTTCAAAAAATTGATGCTTTAACCCCATCCGATCTCCGTCGTGTAGCAGAAAAAGTCCTCACATCATCTCCACCAACCTTAGTAATGCAAGGAGCATCCCGCGAAGCGTTTGGTGATGTTCAAGACGTTCTCAAAAGATATGGTCTTGGAGGAGAAATCAAGCAACAACCACCACCAAAATCTTCTTGGTGGAAATAGATATTTAATATTTTTTGTATATAGTAGTACCAACCCATCTCGTCTGCCTGCCTCCGGCGGCCGGGGCGCTGCCCCGGACCCCGTTGTTCCGAGCTACGCTCGGATGCTGGGGGGAGAAACCACATGCGAGTAGTTTCTTTACGGAGAATAGCAAATACTTCATTCTTTATATATATCCAGACTGCTTATTCAACTCCCAGGATAGCAAGTTTATTAATTAGCTATACATATCACTGCAACCTACATAAATATCCCATTAGCGAAACGGATGGATGAAGGAATATCTCCTACTTTCATACTGTTTGCGAGTATGATTGTGTTGTATTTGACAAGGATATAAGCTCCAGCATCGCAAAGATTCTTAAAATGGCTGAATTAGTTTGGATCTCAAGTTAAACCTATAAGGATATTTATGATATCCTTAGTTAACCATATACTGCCGGTTATTTACATACGAATGAAGAGTTAGTGTTGATTATAATGCTCTGTTTACACTTTAAATCCGAGCGCAGCTCGGACAACGGGTCCGGGCAGCGCCCGGCCGCCGGAGGCATGAGTTTTTCCGACGGATGCCCATTGGGTAGATAACGATAAGAAGATGCACAGAGTCGCATAATTGAATATATAAAGAGCAGCTGATGATCGAGAGAATGAATAAAAAAGTTATAATTCATTAATAAAAATGTCAGCTAGAGATCCTATTACTTGCCATGTTTTAGATACTGTTAAAGGAAGACCGGCCAAAGGGATTCCATGTCAATTGTATAAATTAGATGGTATTGAATTCAAGACAATTTCAACAGCAAATACTGATTCTGATGGCAGAATTAGTAAATGGGAATCATCCTTAAAAGATATTACAGCAGACACTGGTAGAGTTATATCAGGATGTTATAAAATCAAATTTGATACACTTTCTTATTTAACCGAAAGTACTGCTCATAGCGGGTCTACACAACAAGCATTTTTTCCCTTTGTAGAAATTGTTTTTAATGTTGATGAACCAGCAGATGGTCACTATCATATTCCTCTCTTATTAAGTAATTATTCATACTCCACCTACCGTGGAAGTTAATTAAAAATATCTCATCATCATCCCCTACTGTGCCTCCGGCGGCCGGGCTCTGCCCGGACCCGTTGTTCCTCGCTACGCGAGGAATGTTAATGATCGTACACCGTTACTATTAAGTGCCAATTCCTCGCTACGCGAGGAACAACGGGTCCGGGCAGAGCCCGGCCGCCGGAGGCATAGTGGAGAGAGGGGGGGAGTTGTTATATATATTTAGTTATTGATTGATAATAATTCACAATAGTTATTGAGTACTTTATGCATTTCTTTTGATGATGAGGGGATATATTTTTTTGGTAATAAATAACCAGAATTATCATAATCTGGTAATGTGATTTGGAGGGACGGAATACCTTTTGATTTCATAAGATCTACGTTGCTTCCTCCTCTGGATCCATCTCGGTGGATTGATAATTCTCCTATTGAGAAATTGCCGCTTGTCTTTTGATTGTTTGTTGAATCAAGTGTTAGTTGGCTAATTGATGTTGATAAGTACGAGTAGTCAATCGTTGCAGTTGTTGAGGTTGTAGTTGAAGTCACTTCGTTATGGCTTGGAAATGACGTTTCAAGATTGATGGTTGATACTAAATCTTCAGCAAAATCTAACGATTCTTGATATTCTTCTTTGTTTTTACCTCGTGGATAGAGAATGGATTGTGAATAGGATCCAAATTGAAGATATCCTTGGATTTGCTTGTTTGTAATGTTCAAATAATTTGATAAATGGAGAGATTCTAATGCTTCATTTGCCTTTAATCCTCCATAGGTTTCACTACATGGTGTAGATTCTACTGTTTGTTGCCAATGATTGGGGAATGAATGATCAATGTCAATTCCTGAACATATAGACATACTAGTTGGTTGTCTATTTTTACGCCATAATCGATCATTCTCCCATGTATAAACAAATCCATCTGGGTTTAAAATTGGAATGAATAGAAAATCAAACTTATCTAAAAGATGTCCGTCTTTAATTACATTTGATATTGAAAACAATCCAGACATTATTGATGACCATTCTCTTCCTTGTACTCCACTTATAACAATTATTGTTGATTTTGGTTTAATCATTTGTTTACTTAAATGAACAAGTTTTATTGGTCTTCCTTCATGGGTTAATCCAATTGATTCAATACTAACAAGCTTATTACTTTCATTATTATATTTTAAAGGCAATGAATCAATCCAGACATTGATTTGATTGAAATTTCTATAATCATTGAAAAAGATTTCATCATCTAGTATATTCTCTTTATTACTATTTTTACTTTTCAATGGATAAGTTGAAAATACTGCCATTTGTAAATCAGAAATGATTTCAATTTGATTATTTCGAATAGATTTTGGTAATAGTTTGAGAAGGTCACGAATTCTTGATTTACTTATACGAATATCACCAAAGTTCTTATTGATAAGCCAAATATCTAATAGTAAAGTTTCAGCAGCATATTTAAAAGCTTTTAAATCACGACGTGATGAAAATGAAAATCTAAGCACTACATCATCTTCATATTGAGAAGTATCTGGTACTGAAGGATGAATAACCTCTTCTTCAATAGGTGCTAGATTATTATTTAAAGGAGTTTGAATTCCATTAATCAATCTATCAATCCATTGTTTATGAAACTTTTTCCCACCATTTCCCTTTGTTTCAATTTCTTCTCCTTTTGCTGCAAAATTTGCTTCAACGGATACCGGAGCATGATGATTTTTCGCGCGATAAGAAGAAGAATATGATGAACTTTCAGTCTCTGCCGGACTTAAAGGTGATGTGATAACATTATCAGAGTTTTGAAAAAAGTTTTGTAAGTTGAAAATGGATGGAATTGCAAGTGAAAGGTTTAATGAAGATAATAACAATAATAATAAATTAAATTTCATTATGAGATATCATAGGGGCGAAGCCCTTGATGCCGAAGCTGAAGAAGGGATAAGGTAAAGGTGATAAACAAATGAATAGGACGTACAAGACGAACAAGATGAGTTTGGGAGATGAAAAATACAATCAATGATTACAACAAAAGATGCCGCCCTTTATAATGAAAATATTCACTTGACAAAGTAGAAAACTAAAGTTGAAAAAGATTTCTATTTTTGAATGCCCCAAAAATAAACTTAATATAAACCCCCTTTTTTGATTTCTTTCTTTTCTTCCCCTTACTTTCTCTAACTCAAAATCACTTCACTAAATTGAATTCTCAATTTACAAGGCCGATTCCGATTTCCTGCAAAAGACAATGTGATTGGGTGAGACACAATCAAAAAGATAACCCAAGAGGAGGAGGCTCTGCCTGGTTGCCTGCCTGGTTGCCTGCCTGCTACTATTGTTGGGAGAAAGAAAATCCCTGCCCGTCCGTATCTTTAGCGCAAGGTTTTATTTAAGGCGTAGTTAAATTCCGCACCTATTCCATAAACTGAGTTAACTTCACCAATAAACGAGAAATTGTTTGTTGAAATATTCTAATAATGAATAAAAAATGTACTTCAAAAAATAATCACAATACTAACCCTTAAACATTTAATGTTTCAATTACCAAAGATAACAAAAATATGAAACAAATGAAAGAGTTTACAAATAAAAATTTTCTTCTCCATAACTTTTTAAACTCGATCTGAAATTTTATCCAAAAAAACAACATTAAATCTCTATTCAAGTCCGTCTTCTCGTATTATACTTTCCATATTTAGATAATGCACGATAACAAGCACCCTGCGTTCCTCCCCACCACAGTGCCTCCGGCGGCCGGGCTCTGCCCGGACCCGTTGTTCCTCGCTACGCGAGGAATTATATAACGGGAGACTGTAACTATTGTATGATATTGCTTCTGATAATGCATACCAATCTCCACTGGTATATTAACAATAGATAAGTTTAATGAACAAAGTTTCATTCACCATATCCACTCCTACCTCCCTGAAACTTTACTTCTTACTTTTTTGTATGAAGATGAGATTGATATCAGCATATAATCTAGTTTATTTAGTCGATTTGAATCATATTTCTTAACTTTGATTGTACTTTTCAGTTTCAATTAAAGTATTTGTTCTTATTGTTTAATAGATATATCTCATGCTGCTGCTATCTTCGTGAAATGAAGAAGTTACCGTGTATAGATCTTAGGCTTGCCCTTGCTTATCAATTCCTCGCTCCGCGAGGAACAACGGGTCCGGGCAGAGCCCGGCCGCCGGAGGCATGTGGAGGGGAGGGGAGGGGAGGAGGAGACAGGGTGATTTTTATACAAAGTATCTAGGTTCGTCAAAGACGTGATATCTATGACCTCTAACACCTTCACCACGGAAGAGGGCGGGGAATCGGAGATCTTGTGGAATGTTGGATTCATCGGTTCTTTCATTGCTGTAGTTTGGTGGCTGCCCAACGAGGAATTTTCCTACTTGAATTTCTGTATCGGTGATTGTTGATCTACTAACTCTTGCGTATGAGGATCGTTTGATATCTTTATAAAGAATGTATTCACACCATCTATCCCAATCAGTTGGATCAATATCATGCATTCCTGATTTATCACTGACGTAGGTGTTGTAATTTCCTTGTAGTGGTTTTGTTACGAGATAACTGAGGAGAATCGTTGGATTTGAACTACTTCCCATGATTTCTTGTAATGCTAATGATTGTAATCTACGATCTTCTGGATCTTCTTCTTGCCCGGAATGGAATACAACAACATCAACTGGTTCTCCATAAACGTTCAAAGTAGCATGGATTGCTGGTGCTAATTCTCCTACTGGCGATGGAAGTAAATGGTGGGTTGAGTTTAAAATTGGGAATTTAGAAAGAAGTGCGCAACCCCATGTATGCTTGTTTGGACCAGGACCAAAGTCGGAATAGTAACCTAATTCTTCAGAGATTTGTTGAGTGAGATCTCTAAAACCCATAATTGCTCTTTGAGTATCAGATTCAAGGAAACCAATAACATCAATTTCAAGCTCATGAATTACATCTCTCATTCTACCTTCAGACGCCCACATATCATTATCAAGCCCAAAATGAATAGTCCAAATACCAGCAGTCATGAGTTTAGAATCTGGATGATATGGTTTTGGATCATCTCTATGGAATCTTAAAAAGGTAACAGTACCACTTAAAGCAGTGAGGATGGTTATAGCAACTAATAGTTGAGAACGGATTTTTTTCATTAATGAAATTGCATTGGTATTATTAGCTCCCAATGGATTGTTAATAGGAGTATGAATTTTATTACTTGCCCAGATACCAATACCAATACAAACTTGTTGAGCTAATAATACAAGATCAGTTCTTTCTCGAAGTAATGGGCCACCAGGTACAAAAGCATAAGCAACAATCCATACATGAGAGAGATAAAGGAATACAAGAATTAAGAATCCAACACCAAATGACTTAGCAGGATGATGTCTACCAGCAGATTCAAGAATAACTGGTACAATTGAAACAAGGTAAATTGTTAAGATTAAACCACCAATATATCCAATCCAACCATGGAATGAATAAAAGGTAATAGCACCAATATTAGCAACAATGAATGGCAGGTAACCATTTGTAACTGAACGTTTAGTTAATCCTAAATAAGTACCATAACACATTGCTAAAATAGTTATAAATCCATGAGGAACTGGTAATGGTCCAGTAACTGGATAACCATCCCAAACCCATAATGTTAAAGTAGAAGAATCACAAAGTAAAGTATGTAAAGCAAACATTAAACCAGCGACTCCAAATGCAGCTCCAAGACCTGATTCTCCTTTACCAGCAACTGAATTTGGTTGCGAAGGATTATATTGAATACGAGAAGCAAATAATCCACTAATAATTGCAATTGAAATCCCCAATTTATTCCAACCACCATTTTTATCATGCATAATTGGCCAAATAGGGTTATTTGTATAAAATGCTAATTTAGCAATTGAAGATAGAATTAATCCTAATGAAAAGGTAGTAGCTCTATGAACCCCAGCAAATTGTCGAGAACTAATTCCCCAAAATTGAATAGCAAGTGCAATACAACCACTACCAGCACCAATAGCAACAAGAATTAATCGTGCTTCGGGAGTTTTACTAAGATAAGCAGCTATACCAACCGTCATACCTAATAAAGGTAATTGAAAGAAATATTTTAATAAACCATTAAAAAATGGGAAAACTAACAACAAAGGCGCAATAATAGCTGCTAAGAATGCTTCATACCCACTAATTCCCATATACCATAAAGGAAAATACCAAATTAATAACGGTAAACTAGTCAATACCGACCAGAAAACAAACCAATTAACTACAGAAATAACAAATTGGAAATTACTAAATCCATTATGTTTTCTAGTTGATTTACCTACAGAACCATTCAACTCACTCTTAATCTTCTCCAACTCGGCCTTCTCACCGGCCAATTTGGTTATCCCCTTAACATCAACAATTTGAATTTCCAAATTACCAAAATCATACATTGTAAAAGAATCAAAAGTAACATCAAATACAATCAAAGCCCATTCAAAAAATGAATAAATAGTATAAGCACCAGCAACTCTATGTACCTTATGTTGAATAAAATAATAAATTAAAGGAATCAAAGTACTAAAGAATAAACTAGCAGTATAAACTCTATATTTCCTAGCCTTACTACCTTTCTTACTCAATTGAACATTCAAACTGGTCCAAGGAATAGTCAAAACCAAATAACTAATCATGAAAATATCATGCCAATCATGATCATCTGTAGAAGTAATATAAGTCCAACCACCACAAGTTAGAGTACGTAATATACCAACAACTAATAAAATCCATGGTTTAATACTACCTTTAGAAGCAGTCATTAGATAAGTTAAAATAACTAATAAAAATCTAGGTCCAGAAGTAATTGCAATAAAAACCTGGAACACCGACCTCTCCGGATATCTATCACCAATAGTAGCACTAACTGATGGAAACCATTCATCTGGATATCCATAATGTTCATTTTGAACAATCTTGTGATAATGAAGCATTACACCAACAATAAATGCACCAATAAAAGCAACTTGTTACTGTTAATCCCACACCCTTTGCCTCCGGCGGCCGGGCTCTGCCCGGACCCGTTGTCCCCGCTTCGCGGGGATTGCTTATACTTACGGCCTGCTGTTGTAGAATGAATATATGAAATCCATGATCCATTGAACTATTTCGTTAGCACTATACTTTCCCCTGTGTACGACGTGGTGATGGTTGATGATGAAGACTTACTTTAAGCAACGCTTGACCAGCTTTAGCTATTGGTTTCTTCTCACTCATTATATAAATCGTCTACCACTCTCACTGAATTTTCGTGTATTGATTGCGTAGACAAACCGACGACAGGTGATTGAAATAACTTTGTATTTTTCACTAGCCAGCTCTATTCACCTTCACCCACCATCATTCAACGTCCGAGGTGTTATGCAAATCACGTTAGCCGTTTCGTTGAAATTTCCCCCCCTGCATATACCCCATCTGCCTCCGGCGGCCGGGCTCTGCCCGGACCCGTTGTCCGAGCTACGCTCGGATTCCGTTCCTACAAGTTGGCACATATATTCATAATATATTATTATTCCGCGCGGAGCGCGGACAACGGGTCCGGGCAGAGCCCGGCCGCCGGAGGCAAAGTGGAGGGGGACGGAGGTGGTGGGAGGGAGAGTGTTTATTTAGATGGTTTGAAGTGGAACAGATTGGTATTCGTTGTTTTGAGTTGAGGTTCTTTTGTTTGTGATACGACGAAGGATTCCATGGGTGAGAATAACTCCTAATTGAATGAAAATGAGTGAAACGTAGATGAGACACGCAAACCCATCAACATCAGTGAACAGCAATGTTAACATTACTACGGTTGCAAAGAATCCTGCTAATTGAATAAGTAAACATAAGGGATGGAATCCTGCTCCAGGGCCCTTTGCATCTTGATCTCTATCATATGGTAGAAAGAGTAAAAATCCAAAATAACAAAGTACTCCAAATACTGCTAGTGATTTTTGAATGAATTCATCATCAACTGGATAATCAGCTAAATAGTTAAATACTGAGAATATCAAAAATTCACTTAATAATGTTATTAGTGTAATTATTGATGCTATTATCCATATTCCTTTACTGGTTGTTATGATTGACGTAAGTCCACTGTTACTTTTGTTAATTGAATAATATAATTCTTGACATAAACATCCAAGTCCTAATAAAGCATTTATATGTTGAACAAATGATAAAATTATTAAATCATTCTTTTGTAATGAATAGTAGATTCCTAATAAAATCCAACTGACAATCCATAATGACCATCTAATGATGGAATGTGGAATTCCTGATGGTCTTTTCAATTTCTGGCACGTATCAAGTTGTGCTAATACAGGAAAAGTGGTTGGTAATAACACCAATATTTGAATAATAGCGCTTGCCCAAAACATTTGATAAATTGGTTAATAATTATTAGATTGATAAGATGGAAGTTGAAAATATGGAAAATTATCTGATCATCTAAGAAAAAATCTGATAAGCCTAATTAGGAAATAAACAAGGGAGACGAGGGGATTGGCCGCATCAACCGATTTTTCCCGTTGACTTCAAGTAGGTAGCCTATAGTGGCTGTTAGCGTGCGTATAATAAAGTTAATTAATTGACTCAAACTCAAGTTATCACTGTAAAGTGCGTGCGAACTTAAACGGTTGGCTGTACGTTTCGGTCTCATATGTGTTAACTTTGAACTCCGGCCGCCATAGGTCTAGACCTGCAGTGTGCAACGTAAGATCGAGATCACTCTAACTGTTAACTCTTTGCGCGCGCATTATTTTTAACACCGACAGTTTTGAAGATCAGTTGATCTTGAGATTCGTAACATAACACACTCCACACGATATATTCAGGTTTAGTTATTATTAACATTAAAATGGCCAATCCAAAATCCACTTCAAATTCAAATACGAATACCAATTCAAAAGCATCTTCCAACTCTACTACAAATCGTAAACCAGCAAGTAATTCAAATACTGCATCTAGTAGTACTACCATTCAAAATCAAAATTCAACCCAACCAATAGTTAAACCAGAACCAGTTAAGGATCCAGTAAGTTACACGTTAAGAGAGAGAAGATTGTATTAAGATTAAGTTGAGTATTGTATTTGCTATTCTATTCGATAGTAGATGGTACTATTGACTGTTATCTTACTACTATCCGTAGACGGTGCCATTGACCGTTATGTTACGACCTTCTCTCCTCTCTCTCTCCTCTCCCTCCTACTACTCCACTAACATCTAGCTTAATTTTGAAAGTTTACCTTTATCAGCATTAAGAAAATATCGATTAGCAAATAAGTTATCAATTCCATCACCTCAAACATTATCTGGGTTTATGTTAGACAGTTCAGTTGGAAGAAGAACCATTGCATTTAAAAATTCCAATCGTATAACAAAATCTGAAGCTGCAACACAAGTTAAACGACATTTCTTAGCACAAGGAGTACGAGAAAGTGATATTATTGTTGATTTTATTTATAGTGTTAAAAGACAAGAACGGTCTTTTAAGTTACAATTTTAATATGGGTTATTGATTGTTTATTTATTTATATGAAAAAGAGTATAGTATAGTTATTAATTATAAGCATTCCTCGCCACGCGAGGAACTACGGGTCCGGGCAGAGCCCGGCCGCCGGAGGCAATAAAAAATGAGGTTGGCGTGGACACCCCGCTGAACCCCCACTGAACCCCCACTGAAATTCTACTACTGTGTATAGATTAATTTCTTTTTAAGTGCAACTAATAGATAAGATAATGCATGCCGATCGTTCCAACCCCGGTATAGATTCGATAGTTAAAAGGGTTAAGTAGAGGGCGGACATTATGGATAAGGTATTCCTCGCTTCGCGAGGAACAACGGGTCCGGGCAGAGCCCGGCCGCCGGAGGCATGTGGGGGAGGGAGGGGGATCACATAAGTTATGTTAGTGTAGGGATTATGGAGCGCTGGATAGTTAGTAATTAATAGTTTTCGAATACCAACGTTGTAAGGTGGGGAGAGTTAGTGATTATAATGTTGCATTCAATTATATCGTCAATTACTAATCTGTTTTGTTCTTTTGGAATAGTGGAAGTATTTGAACACATTAATAATCCATCTGAAAAGAGCGATGAATTTCCAATTGAAAGGAGTGATTTTAATAAGAATCATCCATGGTATGTTACGGTTGTAACACTGTCATCAAATTTGAAGCTATTACCTAATCCAAGAAGTTTTGTTTTAAGGAAAAAGATATTTGATAGGAAACGAAATAAGATTAAGTATTCATTAAAAGATTTTCAGGCAAGTATCCCAGCAAAGAATTCCCCACCTGAATTTGAGGTATTTAATGCTTATGATTTTCAAAGAATTAGAGAATTTCTTCATATTAATCATCGTGAATTTATTAAAGCATTTGATAGGTGTTTTTACTACAAGTACAATAGAAAAAACTCGCCAGTTTACTCGAAATTGAATAGCAAATACACTGTTCGTATGGTAAGTACAGCGGATGGATTTGCTATTCACACAGCAGTTCATCAATTAAAACATACCTTATATAGTGGACTAGAAAAGAATGAAGAGAAAATCCCCATTGGATTATATCGAGTTTTAAATAATTTCTTAGTTATTGAATATGACGAAGGTGATAAACTATCTGATTGTAAGATTACTGTTTCTAAAATTGGTTCTAACAACCATAAAGAGGACAAGATATCTACAACTAATAAAAGAACTCTTAAATCTTATATTAATTATCTAATTAAATAATAATAACGCTACTTAAATCTCACTCTCTGCCTCCGGCGGTCGGGGTGCTGCCCCGAACCCCGCTGTTCCTCGCTTCGCGAGGAATATCGAGACCTTGAATATTAGTTTAATGTAATTGTATTATTATACTTTATAAATTTACATATTATAAATAAATTGCTTGCTTGCTCTACTTATGCTTCCCAATTTCCATTACCAAAGAGTTGTCCTGAATTCTTACGAGAATTATTAAGAACTTTTGAAACTTTTTTAGGTGCAGTAAGAGTACGAATTGGTTTCTTTGATTGCTGTTTAAATACAACTGATGACCGTCCATTGTTAGATGTAAATGAATTGCTTGTTAAAGATTGTAAAATTTCAACATTCTTTGTAGAAGTAGAACTAGTTGAGGTGGAAACTTTAGCATATTGATTCTGATTAATTGAACGACGTTTAGGTCCAATATCTTCAAATGATTCATTTCGTACTTTAGAAAGAAAAGATTGACGTACAGAAAGACGATTAATAGCAGTGGTTCTAGCACTTGGTTTAATAAACAAATCATCTGATTCTTCTTGAATAGGTTGATTTACTGGTTGAGTTTGGTCCATCTCGTTAGATTCCTCTTCATCTAAGAAGGATAATTGACGACGAATTGAGTTGATATTAAATTTAGATTTAGGTTTAATAGAGGTAGCTGAAGTAGTACTGCTACTAGTATTGGAAACTGCAACAACTTTTACTTCCTCTTCTTTATCACTGTCTTCATCCGCAAAGATATTAGTTATTTTAACATCATCAGCTATAGATTCAATAAATGCACTTGCTTTGGAATTATTTGATAACTCTGATATCTTCTCTTCTTCCATCAATCTCATTCTCTTCTTTTGTTCTCTTCTTTGTAATTCTTTGCTATAATCATCATCATCAAATTCATCAAAGTCATCAAGTCCTCCATTTGTTTTACGTTTTCTCCATCCTCCGTTTAAGACATCTTCTACAATTTTATTTAATTGTTCACTATCACGATCCCGTTCTTTTTCAGCATATAATTCTTGCAATTTACCACTAGCAACATCTTCATTTTTAGTATCATCTACTAGATTAGGGAGATTATAATCTTCATCATCATTATCATTATCTTCGTCGCTTGCTCCTCCAATACCTGCCCATTCATCATCAGATTCAAAAGCTTCTTCATCAACAATTGCTCTAGCAGCACTTTTGTGCTTATCATATTTAACTTTTTTCTTTGGTGAAGGGATTGTTGTGCCTTTCATGAGCTTTTTAATTGGTTTAGGAGTTGTATTTATATCTAAATCTGCTATGATTTGTGTATTTTCTTTCGTATCATCAGAATTACCATCATAATAAACTGGTTGTGTTGCATCATAATCAATCCTTTGCGTTTGAGTTCCAAATGAATCTTGTGATAAATCTGATAATTGTGAAAGTTGAGTAGGAAGAGGAAATTGATTTTGTTCACTAAGGTATTTCTGTCTCATTGCATTTAAGTCAGGAGTAGTTAGAATTTCTTGATGAGATTTAGTTGGTGAATTCAATACTAATTTGATTGGTGATTTAGGCGATTCATTTCCATCATTTCTAAGAAAATCCATCATTTTCTTTGGAGTTGTATGATTAACTTTTTGTGTTTGTTCAAATAAATCACTTAAATTTGAAATCGATTGAGATTGAGATTGGGATTGAGATTCCTGGGTGTTTTTGATGAAACTTATCATATCATCGTCATCATCATCTTCTTCTTCAAGATTTTCATCTTCGTCATCAAGAATAATTTTCCTTGAACGTGTTAATGTTTTAAGTGGAGTATTATCATCTATAGGACTTCCTGGTACTTGAATGATAGGGTTTGTTATATCATCTGATTGAGTGGCTTCCTCTTCTCCAGCTGCTTCTTCTTCTTCATCTTCTTCGTCTTCCTCCTCGTCTTCCTCCTCGTCCTCCTCTTCTTCTTCATCTCCTTCCAATTCAGATTCATAAACATTAATTCCTTCGCCTTCTCCTTCACTATCATCAACATCTCCATTGGCAATCTCTGGTTCTTCCATCTCTCCCACCTCCTCCTCCTCCTCATCCAATTTGAAATCTTCATCATCATCATCATCATCCTCTCCTACTTCTTTCTTACGAAGTTCCTCTTCCTTTCTTCTCTCTCTTTCTAAAAGCGTCTCTACAATCTCTGCTTCTTTCTCTCTTTCTTCTTCATTTAAAATAACAATCCCCCTTGCTTTCAATTCTTGCATTCTTTCCTCACGATCTCTAATCGCTTGTTCTCGTTGCTTTCTCTCTATTTCAAGCAAAAAATCCCTATCCTTCTTCTTTCCTTTACTAGGATCAATATTTGCCAATTGTACCAACTTCTTAACCGGTGCACTTATACTATTAGCACACGTCGGAGGAATTATCTCTAAATCATCGTCATCTTCTTCTTCTCCTCCTATTGATTTCATAAAACTTGTTAGTCTCCTTGGTTTTGGTAATGGTGGTAAAAGCTTATTAACTAATTTTAATTCTTTTGGACTTTCTCCTAATGGACTAGTAGGAGGGGTATCACCAATATCACGATCAAGATCATCATTTGATTCTTCAAATCCTGCTAAAAAATTATCAACTGTAATCGTCTTAATAGTATGTGCTCCTGGATCAAGCTCAAGTTCTCTTTCCATTTTTTGCATTTCTCTAGCTGATATTTCTAATTCTTTTTTACTTAACTAATACTGTTAGATTCTTTCTGCCTCCGGCGGCCGGGCTCCGCCCGGACCCGTTGTTCCTCGCGTAGCGAGGAATACAAATCGTTCACTACTTACCTTCTTAGGACCCTTGGATTTTGGTAAACTATGAGTTTCTTCTGAATCTGAATATAAGCTTAATAGGTTGTTATCCATATCATCCTCTACCATTTGTCTACCCTTATCAATGCTGCTATTGATTTCCTCCTCTTCTTCGTTTAGATTAATTACTTCATTATCGGATTCATCATTCATAAATAATCCTTCTTCTTCTTCTTCGTTTAGCTTAATTGCTTCATTATCGGATTCGTCATTCATAAATAATCCTTCATCCTCTTCTTCTTCTTGCTTTCTAAATAAAATTGAATTAGATGCCCGTGATGCTCTAACTATAGAATCACCATCTTCATCTTCCTCCTCTTCATCATCTTCAACTCCAATTCGAGATTTAACATGGCGTTTAATTTGAGGTTCAAACTCCATCTCATCATCCTCTTCAATCTCTTTTTGAACTCCGTATTCATGCCCATCCACCTGTATAATTATACTTTCATCTTCGCCTTCAATTACATTCTCTAATTGTTCTTTCTTATCATTTGGTAATGAATCCTCTGTATCCTCTACTTCATTCATATCACCTTTTACTATCTTATCTTCGATCTCTAATTCTTCCTCCTTGTTATACATCACTTTCACCTCCTCTTTCTCTTTCATTCTCTTTTTGAATTCATCTAATGAAAATTTCGCTGGTTTTGACTCTCTGCTTTCATATTCATCTTCAAAATCATTCAATAATTTATGCAATTTAGATTGAGGAGACAATAACGGACTAGAATTCATCATCCTATCCCCATTCTTCTCAGGAGTAGTTGACAATTCCATATTCATGATCAATAATTTAACGAAGAAAATAAAATCGTTAATAAATTCTTAAACGCGTTCAAGTCTATTAACCTTATCGTAGGCAGATCATCGCGTCACCTACACGTTAAAATCATACGCGCATTACTCCCATATGCCTCCGGCGGCCGGGCTCTGCCCGGACCCGTTGTTCCTCGCTACGCTCGGAAAGGCCACATCCGTATAACCTAACTAAAGTGAAATATAATTGATATGAGCAAATTAAGAACTTTTATTATCTCAAATAGCGGCCGTCGATATGAACTCTGTGTCACGTGAAGCTGACTTTCTTATCTTATCTTATCTTATCTTTTATACACCAAATGCGGATAATCTGATCTAAGATCGGAGAACAACCAAAGGCTATACTTGCTCCTTAAAGATATCCGTCTTTTATATGATAAAATTATCATTTAGTATTGCACAAAATTGAAATTAACTTATTATTTATATAACCTATAAATATATAACTTATTATATAAGGTACTCTCGATCGCAATTAGCCAGACTGACGCTTAACGACTCCATCACGAGAAGGCGCCTTCCATGTAGTCACATCAACAATTGGAAAGTATTAGGGCCCTATTTAATACCCATGTTGCTGGAATCATCAGTAACTGGAATCAAACGTATGATCTGCCGAAATCATCAACTAACCGGAAAGCTAAAGGGCCACCACCTCTTGAGGCCCTTTAGTTGTTGGAATCATCAGCTAACTGGAAAGAGCCCCATCAGTTGCTGGAGGAAGAAAGAAGAAGAAGAGGAAGAGGAAAGCAATATAGGGAAATCTTTATTTATATGGTTATCAAAATTATTGATTATGGAGTGAAAGAAATTTATGCTACATAAACCACCTGAAAACCGCACCATGCCTCCGGCGGCCGGGCTCCGCCCGGATCCGTTGTTCCGAGCGGAGCTCGGAATTTCTTGAACTTAAAGATATAGCTAATATGCTTAACAATATTCCCCTATTGGCGTTTTTGTTTCCTCGCTTCGCGAGGAACTACGGGTCCGGGCAGAGCCCGGCCGCCGGAGGCAGAAGGGGGAAGAGGGGGAGGTAATAGATTTATTTAAGATTACTTTGCGTATTGTTTAGATTTCAGGATTAGAAGGAATTTGATTGTCTTGATGATGTTTGAAAGCAGCAGTGAAATTGATGATTAAAGCTGCTAGGAGACCAAATGCGATTATTAATGGACCATAGACATTATCTAGATGCTTTTCAGTACGAGCACGAATGTATTTGAGACGTTGCATGTAGATGAGATAGCCCCAAATTCCGGAGAAGATTGTGAGGGCAAAAAGACCATATGCAACGAGCTCAGCAATACGGACAGAGAATGAACGTTCAACTGAAGAGTAGAGAGTGAATGTTAAAGCAGAGAGAAGGGTGGTAACGTGTAACCAACGGTTGAAGGTACGTTCGTTTGCTAACCAAACTTTGGTTTCAACTTTAACTGCTCCTTGATTTTTAATATAAGTAGCTGGCTCAGCTACACCTGGAGGGAGAACAACTTCTTCATCTTCAGAATCAACATCAAGTTTAGGTCCAGAATGGGTGTAAGTTGGGAAACCAACAGAGCCACGTTTAACTACAGTACTACCAGTTGATGAAAAGCCACCATCGGAAGAATCTTCTTCTGCATCATAGATAAGAGCAGTGGCTTTATTAACATTGTTAAGTTTTGCTGATGGTAAAGTCTTTTGTTGTTCTGTTAATAATCGATTTCTTTTATAAACTTCAGTTGGATCTTGACGAATATCATGTTCAAGTTCTGGAAGCCAGAATGGAAGACCATCAATATGATCGTTTTCAGTATATAAAGAAGCAACCCCTTGCACGAATTTAGAGAAATTAGGAATCTCAGTAACAAGATGGGAATTAATAAGTTCTTCAACCCATGAAGCATATAACTTTTCAGTACTTGCACCAGGAACACTGGTGGAGGCAGTAGTTGATGATTTACCACCAGTTTTAATTCTTACTTCAAGAACTGCATAGGGGAATTTAGCATATTCACTTTTACGCAATACTTTTAATGGATCAGCAACGCCAGGAATATCAAGATCATTTCTATGCCATGAACCAGGTTCACGAATTGGAGATTCTTGATTCAATGAATCTTCTTTAATAAATGAAATATCATTATCAAGAATAATTCGGACACTATCATCACCAGGGATTTCAAAAGCAGTTCTAGTATGAACAGTTCTCATAACTGGTTCTAATTGGTGATCACTAATATAAGCACCAAGATCTTGAGCAGCAGATTTAAATGATTCAATTTGATTTTTAGAAGCATTACGAGATTTTAATTTAGAAACTTGTCTTTCAATTAATTGAGAAGAATTACCATTAATGAATTGATTAACATTCTTTGCTTTAAGATTAATACGAACTACTTTATCATCATACTTTTGTTCCAAAGTAATGTTTGGATTTTCATATAATTTACCATGCCATCTTAAACGTAAAGAAGGAATAATTGAATCAGGAGCAGTACTTTTCTTCTTTTCTAATTGGGCATCATAAACTTCAAAATTCTTATTATCAAAGTATAAAGAAGTGACGATTGGATCACCACTTTCTTCTTCATCACCATTATCACTACCAACATTATAAACCAATACTGGTAGGTGACGTAAAATCTTTGTCTTTACCTCCATAACATTTTCAGGATGAATCCAAAATTTCAAAGTTCTAAACCCAGAAGAACGATGGAATGAACTCATTACAGCAGAAGCAGAAGCTGGATAAGCAGTAGAGCCATAATTTTCACTTAAAATTGAATATAAAGTAGATAATCTATAAAGTAATGGAGAATAATCTTCACCATGAAATGGTAAAGTATTCAAACGAACTTGTAACAAAGGTTTTACTTTATATTTTGGATGTAAACGATCATGTTTTTTAACGATTTTAGCAAAAGCAGTGAAATTAATTCTTCTAAATCGATCTAATTGTGAAGCCAAGTCAAGAATTTCCTCTAATTCCGCTTCGATTTTCTTTGAATCAATATTTTTATTTTCATCAATCGATTGTTCAATAGTAGTAATTCTTTTAGATAATTCAGTATACTTTGTGGACTCAAAAGAATAAACTTTTTCCAATTCAGCATCAAGATAGGTACCAAATTTAGTTTCATCCTGTTCAGTCCAAGAAGAATCCTGTTCACCAGAATCAGAAATAATAGATTCCTTAAGTAATTTTTTCAATTTTTCATAATTAATATATTCTTGTTTCCAAGGAGGAAAAACCTCGTTGGCGAGACGTAAACCAAAAAGCATTGAAAGAGATTATAAGTATGAGAATTTGAGAATTCGACAACTAAATTTTATATCACCCAATAAGCAGATACAATTTCTTCAATTCTAATAATCAATCAATATCAATACAATACAATACAATACAATTGAATAAAATGTTACAAAGAAAATATCAACAATCAAAAAAAATTTCTCTTTACTTTTTTCCTTCCTCTCCTCTTCCTTTCCTTTTCAATTCCTTTTCTTTTCCCTTTTATAAACACAAAGATATTTATACAAGACAATGCAATGTGCTATGCACGTTATGAAGGAGAAAATATTCTTGTTGATGGTAACTAACCATTGGGAGTAAAAATTTGGTCCCAGCAGCATGTACAAGAGGACAATAAATTTTGATCAAAATTCCTTCCATGTACAGAAGAAGAATGAAATATGAAGAAGAATCGACAAATAAATTCAATTATAATTTATATAATTATATAACAATTAATACTATTTCTATTTCAATATCTCATTATATACTCCATATTCATCATAAACAATACCAATTCTATCTTATCTATAGACTAACCAAAGCTTATCTACACTTGCACACTACTGTACCCAACTCTTCTCTTTCGAACCTTTAACGCTTTTTACCACCACCACTACCCACGTTTGCAACCGCCCTTTATACACAAATCGAGAACCACATCCAATCAATCCACCACCCTTTCTCAAGCTAGTTAACCAATTCCTCCCAATTAGGTCCAGCTCAAACCAGCCATACTTCTGGGAATTTATCATGCGCAGGTGAATCAAAGAGGCTTTTCCTTCCCAAACCAGGCACGTGGGAATTCCTCGAAACTTCGTTGGTCCTCCCCCCCACCGTCTCCTTTGCCTCCGGCGGCCGGGCTCAGCCCGGACCCGTTGTTCCTCGCGTAGCGAGGAAATCCAAAAAGAAAGCAGCGGTCTCCTCGCGCAGCGAGGAACAACGGGTCCGGGCAGCGCCCGGCCGCCGGAGGCAGAACCCCCTCTTAGTGATAAGAATAACTCCGATATAAAGATGAAGGGTAGGTTCCTTACCTCGGTCATTTCCAACTTCTTCTCCATTTAATTTCTTAAAAATATAATCATTAAATACAATGCATATAGTTATTTGCAATTATGAAATAAAAAATATATATTTCAATATAAATTCACTTGGAAGACTTGATTTAAAGTTTTGAAAACCCCGTTAAAGCGTTGCCAGATCCCACAATGCCTCCGGCGGCCGGGCTCTGCCCGGACCCGTTGTTCCTCGCTTCGCGAGGATATCTTTCGTCGCGTAGTAAAGAGCCACAAGTTATATAACCCAGCTCAGTTGGTCGCGTGCCTGCTTACTGCTTGTAACGGTTTGCCAACCCACTGACCACCACCGTTGTAATGCCTAACAGCCAAGTTAACTAACATGCAGTAGAGACAATTATACTAACGTCAAATGTAATTAACCTAGCATGACACAGTATCAGCTAGCTAACCGTAACAGTAAATAACCAAACCAATACAATCCTCCCCAAGTAATTAGCTCTTCCTCGCTACGCGAGGAACAACGGGTCTGGGCAGAGCCCGGCCGCCGGAGGCACTGTGGGGGGAGGTAAATAAAAATAACTTAAATTAGAATCAGCTTATAACACAACAACCAGACTTTTTTTCCTTTTCATTAATATCACTAGTACGATAATTTCTACCATTATTTGAATTTAAGTTGCCAGAGATATTTTTATTTTCATGTTCTTTTAATATTTTATTTCGATTATTGACAACCTGCCTGATTAGGATTTGGAAAGTTTCTTCAATGTTGACCATTGCTTTAGCACTTGTTTCCATGAATCCACAGTTGTGTGATTTGGCCCATGCTAATCCATCTTGACTAGTAATAACTCTATGTTCACTTAAATCACATTTATTACCAGCTACTATTTTAACGGGTTTTATTCTTCCTGTTCCTCCACTAGCATCCCAATTTTTTTCAATTAATTCATCAAAATATTCTAAATTCTCTAATGATGTTTCCGAGGTAATATCGTAAACTAGCAAATATGCATCAATTGCTGAATCTACACTAAATAATGATCCTAACATATCTCTATATTCTTCTTGTCCTGCTGTATCGATTATATCTAATCTATAATTGATACCATCCACTGTTCTTTGTGTTGAGTATGAATCTTCTATTCACGGTGTTAGTATATTTGCCTCCGGCAGCCGGGCTCTGCCCGGACCTGTTGTTACTCGCGAAGCGAGTAATTACTAACCAATTGTTGGATCATATTCATCTACCCATTTACTTCGAATTAATCTCATCGTAATACATGATTTTCCAGCACCTAAATAGTTAGTTCCCCGTCCTCATCCTCATCTTCTTCCCCACCCCATCTTCCTTCACTCACCTCCATCTCCTAGAATCGCAACTGAGATTTTCTTATTCGTTTGGTCTGCCATTCTATATCCCTTTCGATCTTCTTCAAATCTCCTAAATTATTCTCCTCTCTATCTAAAACTAAGCTTAAATTATTCTTCTAAAAAATATATCACCTCCGCGCGCGCGTTAAATCTCTCTACCTCTAATCTTCTCTTCACTTTACCTCTAACTTAGTAAAAAAGGGGGTGGTCTGGTTATATATGCATTCAAATCGTCCTCGATATCTGCTCTGGATATCCAATTCTCTTACCCATCGACCTTGATAGTACCCATGTATACGGCTATCACTATAACGTTATATGCCTTATGGCTATTTATCGCGATTGCGATCGTCCATTAACTTAACGGTTTTAAAATTATTTACGCTCCTTATATGCTTATTTTTTGCCTAACTGGGTGCTTGCCGTTGACCCTGTTCCCGCACCTTAACGCGTACGGTCATATCCCGTATAGTTAGCCGTTATGAGCTGCAAGCTTATATTCGATCAGTGCTATATTCACAAAATAACCTCCTAATCTCATATAATTATATAAATCTAATTGATTAACTAAATCGTAACATCTTTTACTTCTACTTTTTGCATCGTCCTATAGTTTATTATAAATTTCTGTAACAGAATTATCAATCAATCTTACATAACTATTATATGATCTGCTTCAACCTCTTACACTTCTCCTATAATATGACGTACTGTATTAATTGAATATATTTCCTCCCGGAATAGCAACCATGCCCAATCTGTTATCTATATCTATCTCGTTTCGCTTCGCTTTGTTCTCGCTTTCTTTCATTTAGAAAAAGTCTGACTTTCCTGGAGTTAAGATTTGCCCAAACCTGATAACCTTATTTCGTTCCGCGGTTACCTGAAACGTTGGCTATCTCGATTGATGTACAGAGTGTACAGTGATATTGGTCAACGCAAATCAATAGAATCATTTGCTTATGATTATCTATATAATACATATCCTAATTCATAGAAAACTCCTTAACATCGTTTCAACCCGCTTCCACATCGATCAACTACAAAAATCGTTATATCTCCTGATTACGCAATAATAACGTTTAGTTTAACTTAATTATTAATTTTATTAACGCCCAATCAGCTGGTCAAACTTAACTTAAAATGATCGTTACAATCCCTCTCCTACACAATGCCTCCGGCGGCCGGGCTCTGCCCGGACCCGTTGTTCCTCGCTTCGCGAGGAAGAAAGGAGTTTCTGAAATGAATTAAAAAACATCGTTAAGCTGGTTGCAAATTAACTAAATAGCATGCTAATTATATGTCATCTTCTTCGAACCAAGTATGGTACCACCTTGTTATCCTTTTAAATAGTCCTTTTAATTTTCATATATTCTACCCATACACTGCCTCCGGCGGCCGGGCTCTGCCCGGACCTGTTGTCCGAGCTACGCTCAGATTTATTCACTTGTCCAATACTGATGCGGTTATTTCTGTTAATCCTAATGGAACTACTATTGAATCTGCTGGTCGGTTGGTACTCGTAGTTGTTACTTCTATTAGTTGAGTTTGACCATTTACCTCACATCTATATCCATTAGTTAGTTAGAATACTCCACATGGCTCATTGATACTGCTATACTTACGCTCGAAATATCCTTTTAAATGGCGTGCAAAATATCTTTTCATTGAATATCCCACATTCATACTGAGTAATCTCTTTAAGCGGACAATCCTTAGGTACTTTGATTGCATCCTTAGATAAAACGACAATAGGAGGTGCCATTGTCAAAAACAGTGGTGCTGTGACTTCCCTGCTTCCCTTGCTTTCGACCTCGTTCGTTACTGAAACGTTTGTTCCTCTGGGTGAAGAGTTCCTCAATGGTAGATGGTGATGAAGTGTAGATCAAAATTAAAGATGCAGGAGATTATAATAGAATTGCCTAAAAAGGAAATTACGACGGAATTTCATATGACCATCGGCCGGTGAAGAGCGTGAGATCAGTCTGGATTTCAATTAATGAACTTCCGTATCTCATTACCCGTGGTTAGTGCTTATAAGAAGGTAGGAATCTAAAAGATGTAATCCAACAACCTTCTTATGTCTGGAGGGTTTGTGGGTTCTATGGCTGAAAACGTTCTCCTATATTTATATTTATACATATATCTTCATACACGATGATGCCTTGTGCTCTCCATCACCAGCTTAATATACTTTGTTTGCATACTTGTCAATTCGCTCTACAGACTTAGCACTTCTGAGCGTAGCTCAGAACAACGGGTCCGGGCGGAGCCCGGCCGCCGGAGGCATAGTGGAGGTTTAGCATTACATTATATATTAACTAAAAGATTATTTAGCAAAAGAGAAGTTTTCTTGTGGGATTCTACCACGAAGAACTGGGATTTCAGTACCTTTAACATAAACATCTTCGAATAAGATCTTTGGATCAGCATCTGGAGGAGCATCGGTTTCAGCTTGAGCAGTTTGTTCATCAACATAAGCACGAGCTTCTTTGTCAATGGCCTTTAATTCAGCATCATTAGCAACACCGAGTTCAAGTAAACGGTTTTTAAGACCAGTAATTGGATCATTGGATGATCTCATTTGTTGGATTTCTTCACGAGTTCTATAAGTAGTACCAGGATCGGACATGGAGTGACCACCATAACGATAAGTTTCATATTCTAAAACAAGAGGACCTTTACCAGAAGCAGCCCATTCTTTAGCGAACTTAGAACCTTGATAAGTAGCAATAACATCCATACCATTGATTTTAAGACCAGGAATATATTGTCCACGTTTGTAATAATCAGTTAAAGCAGAAGATCTTGAAGCAGCAGTACCCATACCGTATTTATTATTTTCACAAGCAAAGATACATGGAACATTCCAAAGTTTTGCCATGTTATAAGATTCAAAAATTTGTCCTTGATTGGAAGCACCATCACCGTATAAAGCAAAAGTAGCAGATTGTTCATTTTTATATTGATGAGCAAAAGCAATACCCAAACCAACAGGAACTTGAGCACCTACAATACCATTACCACCATAGAAATTTGGAGCAAACATATGCATAGAACCACCTTTACCATAAGAGACACCTGAACGACGACCTAATAATTCAGCAATGACCCCTCTTACAGAAGCACCTCTCATGTAAGCAAAACCGTGACATCTGTAAGAAGTAATAACAGTATCATCTTTAGTAATTGCATGTTCAATACCAACAGCAATTGCTTCTTGTCCAGTAGATAAATGACAGAAACCACGAATCTTTTTAGCTTTATAAAGAGCATCAGCAGCCATTTCTAAACGACGGACAACAGTCATATCTTTATACATTTGAAGTAATTCATCTTTAGTGAAAGTAACATCAAGAGCAGGAGCTTCAAGATTATAAGTATCAAAAGAAGACTCAGGAAGTTGAATTGTGACGGTATCACTACCAGAGGAATAATTTCTCTTTGCTAAAGCAATAGTAGAAGTTCTAATTGAACTTTTCAAAGAAGAGATAGAACGAATTGAAAGCATATTTGGAAAATTCTAATTCTCTATAAAAGAATTCTTTCTATGAAAAGGAAAGAAGAGAAAGAAGGGTTGAAGAGACGACGCGCAGAAAAAAAAATTGTTAACGGCAAGCAGAGCATGCAACTTAGAGAGCAGTGGGTGGAAGTGCAGGTTTAGGGGAGTGAAAAATTGAGAGCACGATTACTACTACTATCAGTAGTGGTGAAGTAGAGACACGGCTGTGGTAGTTGTTGAGCTTACTGTTCGGATAATTATCTGCGCTTGACGTTGGGAGTTTACATTGTTTACAAATTATAGGCAGATTGGTTAATGTTAACAGACGCTGACCAGCTAAAACCTACTATGGTGTTGGGGTTTAACTGCATGGATGAGGGGTTGCATCCGGAGGACTCCGAGGGTGGGGGTCATTAACACATATTTATTAGATAACAAATAATCAATTAACGAAACGAATAGGAGAAATGAATATAACAATTATCAATAATTACAAAACTAGAATATCATTATCATATAATTCTAATATATCATACAACATCCATCTCCATAGGCTCACCCATTCTACGCCTTCTTCCTCTTCTTTTTCTTCCCTAGTTAGTTAACCATTTCGGATTATTAACAATCTCCTTACCCCAATAGTTTCTCCGATATCTCGAAACGGGTAACGACGGAACAATTCACCAATCCCCCCTATGCCTCCGGCGGCCGGGCTCTGCCCGGACCCGTTGTTCCTCGCTACGCTCGGAAAGCGCATCCCTTCAATCATTGCTTAACAGTTAGCAGCCAGGACATATCCTTCCATTTCTCTTTAATCATGTTACAAGCTACTGCTGTAGTAGTAACCATTTACATCTCTATCCACAATCTATAGTAACGGACCCTCTGCTCTATAGCGTGTACTGTACAGTACAATTCATATGCGCTCTCAATACTCATGGTTAGTCCCTGTTAATTCCTCGCGAAGCGAGGAACAACGGGTCCGGGCAGCGCCCGGCCGCCGGAGGCATACACATAACCGTCCTATTTTGTTGGCAGTCGTGGATGTGGAATTTTTCATGTTCGCCATATGCAGGTTTTTTTTCTGATCGACATAAAATTATGCATCTTGAAATTCATTTCGTCTCTATCTTTAACTACATCTATTTATTTATTCATAATGTCATCTAAAACTAAAGAAAAGTCAGCTAAACTGAAGGAGAAGGAAGTTTTGGATATATTTAGGAGGAATTTTGAAGCTCAATTTGGATCAATAGGTAACGATAGCGTAGATAACAGTGCCAGTGGGAGTGATGAAGGTGAAGAAGATGAAGATGACGATGAAGATAGCTTAAAGAACGAGTTGGATTCCGAATCTGAGACTAATAATTCTGATTTTGATGATGCAGATGACCTTCATGGTGATGAATTTCATGACTTTTCAGCTGATGAGGACGAGGAGGATGAGAGCTCTGATTCGGATGCTCCACAGGTTGTTAAATTTACCGATACTTCATTCACATCTAGAGGTCTTGATATGAATTCAAAACAAGAGAAGAAGAAGTTTATGGTAAGTAAATAACAATAGATTTCCCGTATCATCTACTAACTTATCTTCCTAGACCACTACTGCTCCTAAAGAAAAATTAAACACCAATACCAAGCAGAAATCAAAACCTGATGAAAATGAAAATGAAAATTTACAAAATGATATTGCTTTACAACGTCTTCTTAATGAATCACATATCCTAGCTGAAGCCAACGCTAAAGGGCATTATTCAGGAGCAGATATATCAACGGATATAGATCTAGATCCAATAGGAAAAACAAGATTAAAAGCATTGCAATTAAGAATGCAAAATTTAACAGGAAAAGGTCCTCGTAACGAAAAAATGCCAATGAACATGCGTAAAGGACTTGATAAGAGTAGAAAAATGAAAAAGGAGAAATACGAAACTTATGCCAAAGAAGCAGGAATCATCTTAGCCAAACCATCAGCATCCACAATACAAAAGAAGAAGATAGTGAAAAGAGATCGAGGATTAAAGATTGCATCAGTAGGTAGAAACACTGGTCATGGAATAATCATCAGCAAGTCTGAAATTGCTAAATACACCTCTGGTAAAGGAGGTAAAGGGGGTAAAGGGGGTAAAGGGGGTAAACGTAGATAAATGCCTCTGGCAGCCGGGCTCTGCCCGGACCCGTAGTTCCTCGCTACGCGAGGAAGAAATAATATAATTACATATTTTAATTTCCCCTCCCCCCTTCTCTCCTCGCGTAGCGAGGAGCAACGGGTCCGGGCAGAGCCCGGCCGCCGGAGGCAACCAGTAGCAGCGTAATTAGATATTATTTATTTCCTTCTACTGTTTCCATACGTTTATTAAGATATAATACAATTGCTTCAAGTACTCCTATTCTTTTTGATACTTCATTTGGATCAGGTCGCGTAGCTTGGATTATTTCTCCATCTACTGATTGCGGTATTTTGTCTAAATTACCTAGTTCATAACATTTGGTTTTGGTAGTTAGAAATGTATATTTTCCCCTTAAATGATCTAAATTATATGGTGTACTCCTATAAACTCTGCCAATGACTGTTGAACATCCCGTACAGATCAGTTCGTTATATGTTGAACCTGAATCTTCTGCTTCTTGTCGTAATGTTACCGTGGATAGCGTATCTTTAATTCTTAATGTATCAGTGGAATAATCAGTCAATGTATATGCTGATAATGCTGGAATTGATAAATACCATGATGAACTATCTCCAAATATTTGATTACATCTAGAACATTGGAAAACAAATGGATTTACCATTGTTATTGAATTCAAAATATAAGTTTATAGTCTGTATACACTGTTTATCGTTATCAAAATAATGTCCGTTATTAGAATATATTCTTCTGCGCCCGGCGGAGACTTGAAACTCCGTGCTGCGTATGCTAGGAGGTTGGTCGGTTAAGAAATAGTGAGAGGAGTGTGTTCATATTTTATATTATATAGTTTATATTAAGTTAGAATTTATTGCAGATTGAGTGTCAATTGCCAATTGCCATTTTATAGCTATCGTTACTTCACTCACCACTTGGAATGCTTAAATCAATGTGTGCTCGTAAGGTTTAACCATATCAACCACAACCTACCAGCAGAAGAATAGCCAAAGGCTATATTGATTGTTAAAGATATCCATCAAAAATCGGAAAGTATGATGGCCCTCCTTAATGCCTATCGGTTGCTGGAACCATCAGCGACTGGAATCAACCCATCAGTCGCCGGAATCATCAGCTAACCAGAAAGCTAAAAGGCCACCTCTTAAAGTCCATTAGTTGTTGGAAAGAATAAAAAAAAGAAGAAGAAGAGGAAGATGCGAAAACAGGGAAATCTTCCGGTTTATATACTTCTCAAAACTATTAATTATGGACCAAGAGAAACTTATGCTACATAAATTACTTAGAAAGCCACACTATGCCTCCGGCGGCCGGGCTCCGCCCGGACTCGTTGTTCCGAGCGAAGCTCGGAATTAAGAGAGCTAACTATATATATATAATTAAATATATATACTTAAATATCATTGTGTAACAATCTTGGATAAGCAAATAGTAGCAGTCTTCTATTCAACAGAGAACCAAATGAATGATTATCATACATCATCTAAAGAGTAAATGCAAATAAATTCAATTCTATATTATATAGTTGAAACTAAAAGCAATAAAGTTAGGAACAATAACCAGATATAATAAAACCATTCTGTTACCAGAATGTGTAACCAACCCTCTTCACCAGCCAACAATCCACTCCCACCTTAAACATAAGGGTAAGGACAATAATTAAACGCGCGTAACATTTTAACACATAGCCACTCAACATAAACATCAAAACAGTTTGACGTTTAATACAGAAAAGGATTTTTCCATTCGCTGTAACTTTCTTCTGTTCTTCCTTTCTTCTTTCCTTCTTTTCCTTTTTTCTACTTCTTCATTTTTTTTTCATTCACGTTTTTTTCCCTCACCAGTCATAATTTGATAAAAATCAAGGTCGATTAACTCAATCGACTCTCATAAACCAAAAAATCCAAAAAAAAACCACCCTTTGTCATGTCTCAATATATTGGCAAAACCATTTCATTAGTTTCTAACAGTGATATCAAGTAAGTTAACCTCCCTTCACACTCTCCTCCCTCACAATGCCTCCGGCGGCCGGGCTCTGCCCGGACCCGTTGCCGCGCTCCGCGCGGAAAAACAATTATCAATGCCCATGTTAATTCCGAGCGCAGCGAGGAACAACGGGTCCGGGCAGCGCCCGGCCGCCGGAGGCATTGTGAACGACGCGCCGCCGTACAAGTACTAATTATTAATAGATATGTTGGTATTTTACATGAAATTAATTCAGAACAATCCACTGTTTCTTTGAAGAATGTTCGTTCTTATGGTACAGAAGGTAGAAGAGGTGGTAATAATGAAATCCCTCCTTCTGATAGTGTTTATGAATTCATTGTTTTTAGAGGCTCAGATGTTAAAGATTTGAAAATAGCTGATACTCAACCTCCACCTCCTCCTCCACAAACTTTCACAGATCCTGCTATCATCCAAGTAAGTAATTCCGCCTTCAACTATGTACGCTCCCTAGATCCCTCCTCTCCTACTCTTGCTCTCTTTTATTCTCTATGATGAAGAACTTTTCGGATATAAAACTTTCTGCTGAGGCGCAAAACCGTGCGGACATCTTCCGTTGCCTTCCTTCTGATATGAATAAATAAAGACAGTTTTGAGTGAGTGGGTGTGTAGAGTAGTCGTACAATTGTTATCTTATTTGGTAGTATCTCTTGAATTTGTTACTAACTCTTTTATAGTCTACTAATAGTTTTGCTCAACCTCCCGCTGCTCCTGCTCCTCCTATTACTCCTCAATATGCTGGTTATCAAAATTATCAACAAGGTTATCCACAACAACAACAACAACAACAACAACAACAACAACAACAACAACCACAACCACATCAACAAAAACCACAGCAACAACAACCTGCTGTTCCTGCATCTAAGCCTGAATCAGTTCCTCCTGCTGTTCCTGCTGTTCCTCTTCCTACCACTACATCTACTGCTCCAGATTCAGCAGCACCAGTTAAACCTACTGCTGCAGTTGAAACATCAAGAAAGCAAACAAGTCAACCAACTGCTCCAGCAGCTTCAGTTCCATCAACTGCTCCAGCACCTACCACCACTGCTTCTAGAACTACCACCAATACCTCTGGACCTGGTAGACCTCGTCCTCATAATGTCAAACAAATTCTCCCTGAATTCAACTTTGACGAAAGTAATGCAAAATTCTCAAAAGATGCCGCTGTTACTGGTGAAGAAACAGATGCTCCAAAGGCTTCTGCTGAAGAATTTTATAATAAAACTTCATCATTCTTCGATAATATCTCTTCAACAAGTAAAGAAAAGTTAGAAGGAAATGATAATAGAACAGCTTATCAAAGAAGAGGGGAAGAACGTCAATTAAATTTGGAGACCTTTGGACAAGCTGAAGTCCATCATCATCATTGGAGAGGAGGAAGAGGAGGAAATAGAGGTGGAAGAGGAAGAGGTGGATACAGAGGAAGAGGATCCAATAATAATAATAATAATAATTGGAGACAAGGAGGAGGTAATAGAAGAGGTGGATATGGTAATGATAATGCTAATGGTAACAATGAACCATCAACTGTATAAAAGAATATTACGACGTTATGATAAGGTTCTTAATAACCATTTTATAACCATTATCTATTGACCTTTATGATTCCTAATTCTGATCCTAATCCTGATCGTAATCCTGACCTTAAGCATGATCCTTTATGACCCTTTTTACTTTATTAAACCTTTACCTTTATTATCATCATTATTGATGTAATTGTATTCCTGTTATGAATATTATGTTATGTTTTATATATATATAGCTTCTTGAGCAGCTTATTAACGAATAAAATTATTTATTATGCTATACGATATGCTTTATATACTTCTACTATTACCACTACTACCTAGGTATTACCATAGAGAGTATGTTTTCTGAGGACCACTATTAGTTACTTGATACCACCATTGTTTAACAGAATCTATAAGGAAGAGATGTTAGCCATTGATACTTGTCTCGGCGCTTCTCTAACAACGGATTCGAGCAGAGCCCGGCCGCTGGAGGTACAGAACATACCACCCCATAAACTACCACTTCTTGAAGCAGATAATCTCCAAGAACGAATGCCAACAAGTAATAAATTCCAAACAAACCCTTGTGCTAAAGGAAACATTACTTGATCTCTTATTGTTAAGATAGTAATCCAAAACCAAGAGCCATTTGCAGGAGCAATTGATTTACGGTAAGAAGATTCAAAGCGTAGGTCGGGTAACTTCGGTAGAGGAGAGTTAGAGAATTTTGATTTTAATAAACGAGGAGGTTTTCTGACTCCAGAGTCAGAATTTGAAGTTGACATTGGGTTGAGTGAAGTGGAATAGATGGAATTGGAGATGAAGATAGAGAGATGCTTAAGGTTGAATAGGGTAAGGGTGTTATTTAGAGTCAAAAAGTGCCAGTTATGTAGAATTAAATAATGAGATAAAGAGAGTATAACGTTAAAAGTTAGGGCTCAAAAGTATAAAATCAAATACAGAAGAGGAAAACGAATGTAATGATAATACTTTTATTAGCTTTAAGTAATATTTTGTCAAAATAAACCCTCAGTAATCCACCTGATGTTCGTAATCCGTTAATAGAATATCATACATATTGTATTTATATCGAGGATCATGCTCAAAATCTGCCAGTTATGCACAGAATGAGGAATGGAATCGTGAAGATGAAGATTGAAATTTCAATCACTCAGCAGCATCACAAGATACACAGAAGAGTCCAAAGTAAATTAGGAAGACACAAATTTCTGATTGATACAGTTAACTTAAAAAGAAGGAGAAGGAGAGAATACGATCGTTAAGATGGATCAAGATAACGGGCCCAAAATCACAGTACGAAAAGTACAAAAAGATGAAGTTGATTTCGTAATGTCAGACGTAGATTTAGCGTAAGTATTCCTCGCTTGCGAGGAACAACGGGTCCGGGCAGCGCCCGGCAGCCGGAGGCATTTTACTAACAACACGAAATAGATTAGCAAATTCCATTAGAAGGACAATTATAGCAGAAATTCCAACTATTGCAATAGATTTAGTAGAAATTGAAAACAATACATCAGTTTTAGCAGATGAATTTATCGCTCATAGATTAGGATTAATCCCTCTAGATTCAACACATGTAGACGATTTAGAATATACACGTGATTGTACGTGCGATCAATATTGTGAAAATTGTTCAGTTGAATTATCATTAGATGCTCGATGTACAGGAGATGCCACGATGGAAATTTATACAAGAGATTTAGTAGTTCATGCAGCACCTAATAGTAGAAGAGATGATAGTATAGGAAGACCAGTATTCAATGATGCCCAAAAGAAGGGAGTATTGATTTGTAAATTAAGAAAACACCAAGAACTTCGAGTAAAGTGTATAGCAAAGAAGGGAATTGCCAAAGAACATGCCAAATGGTCACCAGTAGCAGCTATAGGATTTGAATATGATCCATGGAATAAATTACGCCATACTGACTATTGGTATGAAGAATCAATTGAAGATGAATGGCCCAAATCCAAAAATACTGATTGGGAAGAACCACCTAAAGAAAACGAACCATTTGATTATCAAGCAAAAGCAGATAAATTTTATTATAATGTAGAAACAGTAGGATCATTAAAACCAAATGAAGTAGTTGAAAGAGGAATAAAAGTATTGCAAAATAAGTTAGCAGAAATAGTACTAGCAATTGATAAATTAGATGGTAGAACTGGACCAGCCGACATTCCAGTAGGAGGAACTGGACGTCATGGAACCGAATATGGAGGAGCAACAAATAATAATCTCAACATGGGCTTCACACCCCGTGATTCCTGGAGCAATAACGCGGATGACAACAGGCCAAATCAATGGTTCTAATAAAAACATACATACACATACCCACTCGTACATGCCTCCGTCGGTCGGGCTCTGCCCGGACCCGTTGCTCTTCGCTACGCTCAGAGATAACTGGGGTAGAAAGAAATTGACTCTTTTTAAGCATATAGAAGGTGCTCGGGTTGGTATCACCACCAAAGAGTGTTGATTCCTCCACCGCAGTACGATGAGGAAATAATGAGAAAGGTAAGCTTAAAGGATTCTATTGATTATGAGAAGGAGGGGGGTATAATGCTTCCCGAACGGCACATTGATCTCCCTTTACGCGAGGAACAACGGGTCCAGGCAGAGCCCGGCCGCCGGAGGCATTTGAGGAGAAGTGGTAGAGATATTTAATTAGAGGCTTTAGCTTTAGATGCTGTTGGCTGAGGAGTTACTGTAGCCGGGATGATGGACGTGTATACTTTTGTAATGACATTAATGATTGATGAGATAGACCATTCACAAATAAATAACCAACTTGAAATGGAAACGGAGTTCATTGGAGCAGATGAAAATGATAATCCCCATAATACATAATATGGTAATATATTAGGTGGTAACCAAAAGACGGGAGATTTTCTATATTTAAATCTAATGAAGAATTTAACTCCTGTTGTTGCTACTAATAAAACAGCTTTAATTAAAAATTTAAAACTCTTCTTTTGCTGTTGTATTTCTGAATTGATTTTATCTATTGATGTCTTTGTTGCAGTATATTGACGGTCTAATTTTGCCCATTTTGCAAATTCATCTTTACTAGAAGTATTTGATCTTTCTGTATGAAGATCAATTGCTTTTCTCTTCGCTTCTCTTAATTCTTTAAATGTGCTGGAAGGTGCTACTCTTGTATAAAGTTCCCAAGCCTAAGAATAAGAAGTTAGTTTCATGTCCTATGATTTATGTTCTCTTGATCCTTATTGATAACTTACAAATTCTTTAATATTTTCTTTACCAAGTGCATTAATCAACTTAGTATACAATATTACTAATATTACTAAAGTTAGAAGCTCCATTTTGGATATGATAATTTGTTGTTTGATTCAGTTTGGTTCAGGCTGGTGCTGGTTGATGATGGTTGTAATAATAGACATCGTGAACGTATTACTTTAGTAGTACTAAAATATCATTTTATCGGGGGGTTGAATTGGGAACATGCCTCTGGCGGCCGGGCGCTGCCCGGACCCGTTGTTCCTCGCTACGCGAGGAAGTTTGATTGCAACAACTATTATATTATATAGATTTCCCCGCAAAGCAGGGACTACGGGTCCAGGCAGAGTCCGGCTGCCGGAGGCTTTGGGTATTGGGTTCTCCTCGCGGAGCGAGGAACAACGGGTCCGGGCAGCGCCCGGCCGCCGGAGTCAATGTGATGGTAGATGCTGATTAACGTTTTTTATTAGATATAGGAGCGGTTGTTTTTAGTCGTTTGATATTAGGTTTATGGATTGTTTTCGAATTTAACCATGGAACAGAAATGTCGTTAATATTGGATAAGATTTCTTGTAACCCTTTTGTTCCTGGACAATTTTCTTTTAAACCAATAACACCTATTGAAGGTTTATTTAATGCTTTTGATATTTTATTCATAGAACCTTTTGGAAGTTGAACAAGTTTTATAGATGGTCCTTTTAATGATGCTGCTCCACATAGTAGTGGAAAATGGGCAGTTATTAATGGTGATGTGATATCTGATCTACATACAAATAATGCAATTATTCTTGGTTTTGAGGTCGCACTTGAACCTTCTTCTTCTTCTTCGTTCCAAAATTTATGATAACTGTAATCTTCTACATATTCATTTGTTTTATTGAATCCAATTGTAATATAATCGGTTGCTATTGGTATATCTGGTTTCAATTCTGTATCTTTTAATTCTTTTATTGTTTCTATGTAATCTCCTAAAGGTTGTAGTATTGTTAATAATAATTCTAATATTGTTTCTCCATCTTCTTTTGAGATTTCCGGCCTGAATTGATCCTGTTAGTATTGGTGTCATGCCTCCGGCGGCTGGGCTCTGCCCAGTCCCTTTGTTCCTCGCTACGCGAGGATTTGTATGGGTTACCTACCACTCAGCTTTGATATATGGATTATCCAGTACTGGCTTAAACACCGTCTTTCTTTTTATATCTTCTCCTTTAATCGAATTCGTATTCTTATCTTTCTCTGTTACCATCTCTTCCTCTATCAGAAAGTTAGTTCCCGATGGATCGTGATTCTAACCTTCTCTTCCTTTACTATGTGCATAAAATTTCATCCTTTGATCCCTGCGTCTACACTCTCTCTTTGCTCCCAATATTTTTACAATCATATTATCCTTATATCAACCTTTGCGATTTTTAACAGTTCTCCTTTGATTCCTTCAACAACGTTTACACCATCATATTTATTTCCATACATTGATATTTTAATTTCGTTGATTGAACCTTCTTCATCTTATAATTATCACGTTACTTAGAAATCGACCTTGAATTCGATACCGAATTCATTCTATTGTTCTCACGTGGAAAACTTATCTTACCATTGATAATAGGTTAATACGAAATCAAAGGCTTTAAGTTAATAAGGACGTAATTCAATAGTATTCTTCTCGTCGCCATCAGCTTCTCCATTCGTCTCCTTCATCTGGTTCCTCTTCTTACTCTCATATTCACTGCTGTTATAAAGACACGTATTGTATCTGAATAAAGTTGAAATCATCTTGAAGTTTCAAAACAGAATCAAAATTGCTTGTATCATTATTTACATCCTTAGACTTGTGCATTCGTACATTCAACTCTTAGATTTCTATACATAGATCTCAGCTCTACCCTCTTAACGGCTCTTGATTCTCTCACTCTACGACATCATCATCATCGTTCGCCTTCACTCACGTAATACTCCAGTCAATTACCACCAACTCAACCATTTTCACTCTTAAATCAGCTCTGTATCACCTCTCTCACCTCTACTTCTATTCCAACACATACACCCATCATGTCTAATTTATCTCGTGATACTAATTTCAATCCTGATGTTCAAAGACAACAAGCAACTGCTACTGCTGCTGCCGCTGCTGCATTTCGAAGCAATGACCGTAATCCAAGGCAACAATACGCCGAAGGAGAAGAAGAAGATCAGAATAGAACACCTAATGATGATAAACCAAATAATGATAAATATCATTTCCTATTTGAAGAGTCCGATGACGCTTCTTCTGGATCTATTGAATACGAATCTTGGGTTAGAAACTTCTGTACCATGGTTGGACACGAATTCTTTGCAGAAGTTTCTGAAGAATTCATTGAGGATGATTTCAATCTTACTGGTTTAGGACCACTAATACCTCATTACAAAGAAGCATTGGAATTAATTCTTGATCTTGAACCTGAATCCCCACCAAAATTACCAACAATTCCAATCATAGAACAATCTGCTGAACAATTATATGGATTAATTCATGCTAGATTTATTATATCAAGACAAGGTTTGCAAATCATGGCGCAAAAATATCATTATCAACAGTTTGGTACATGTCCTAGATACTTCTGTCATGGTACCGGGTTACTACCAGTAGGTAGACATGATATGCCTGGATTTGAAACAGTTAGATTATATTGCCCATGCTGTATGGATATATATGTTCCACCCAACTCAAGATACTTAAGCATTGACGGTGCCTTCTTTGGTACTTCGTTCCCAGGATTATTTTTAAAAGCGTATCCTGATATTGAAAAGGAATGTTCCAGGCGTAGAAAGCAACAAGGACAATTTGAATTAACAATTTATGGGTTTAAAGTAAATGAAAGAAGTAAAAGTGGATCAAGGATGAAATGGTTAAGACAAACACCAAATGGAGATGAAGAATTAGAAGAGCATGCAGTTGAAAATGGTGAAGCAACTACTAATATAGGACAAGCAGGAGGAAATAGTACAAAAAGATCAGTTGATAATGAAAGTATGATGAGCGTTACAATGAATGGAGAAAGTTAGATACAATAGGTACTTAGTTATCTGTATAGTAATGATTATTTATGATTAACAATCTGTACACATGCCTCCGGCGGCCGGGCTCTGCCCGGACCCGTTGTTCCTCGCTTGCGCTCGGAAGCGCTAAACTAAAAGTAAAGGTCTATATAAAATTCCTCGCTCCGCGAAGAACAACGGGTCCAGGCAGAGCCCGGCCGCCGGAGGCATGTGTACGGATTGTAAGATAACTATTTATTGTTCCATGAAATACAGTCTTTGAACGTAACTTTATCTCCTCCAAATATATCTAATGCACTTCCATATGTTAGATCGACCTTTCCATTGCTTAGACGCTGAACGGTGGTGAGATCTTCTATTGACTTGGCTCCACCTGCGTAAACAGTGGGTATTGTAACCCATTGACCAAGAGATTCAACTAGTTCTTCATCTATTCCTCTACAAAGCCCTTCGACATCTGCCGCGTGAATGAGAAATTCACTACAGTACTGTGATAGTTTATCTAGGGTTTGTTTGTTTACTTCGGTATCTGTTAATGTTTGCCATCTATTCATTGCTACAATCCATCGTGGCTCGTTGTCGATGATTTGTTTACGACAACTGAGATCAATAACTAATCTTTCTTTTCCTACTTGAGAAACAAGTTCGTTGAGTCTTTCGTATGAAAGTTTACCTTCTGGGAAGAGATATGATGTTACAATGACTTTAGATGCCTTTTTTTCTTCAATCCATGATTTAGCATTTTCAGAAGTGATTCCTCCCCCTATTTGTAATTGATTGGGCCATTTAGAAAGTGCTTCAGTTGCTGCTACATCACATCCTGGTCCTAATTTAATAACATGTGTTCCATATACTAAATTTTCTTTGTATAATTCGGAAAAATATCCAGCTGATTGAGTTGCAACGAAATTCGTCTTTAATTGTGATTGCCCATCTTCTTCATTGGTCAGTGTACCTCCTACAATCTGTTTAACCTGTCCGTTGTGTATATCTATACAACCGCGAAATTTAGTCATTCTGGTTGGTGATAATTAAGCTTGATCGTGAAGTAAGGTGAGAAATGCATGCTATTAACATGCATTATAGTGGTGAATTATCTCACATATGACTAAATGCCAAAATATGGTCGGATAAGAGAATTCCTTAATGAATTGAAGAACTTAAGGTAGTCGATAATCTATATTAGTTGTTATTAAAGTATCCAGAGTCACACTTATAAACTCAGACGATAACTATAATATCTCTTTACCACCCTATCCAATACTCCGCGGACTCGGCCATACTCCTAGCTATCTCCGCTACTAACCGTTATGACTCTTATTTACTTATTACTCGGTTAGAATATAATCATGCCGATCACATCTTCTCCATGTAACTATGTACTGTACAATCCACTGTTTATAAACTTTGTTAAGCAAAATGATATAATTGAGTTCCGCTCTATCGCTCTGACTAATATTGTCAATAATTAAGTTATAATTTATTAATAGAATCGTTGTACTTATATATCTTGTGCAATCCCCACTTAATTTAATTATTTTCTCTATTGCAATTTATTAATCTATTCAACATCAACAATATGCCTATTCCATTTACCACTGTAGATGTATTTACTGATACTCCATTTACTGGAAATCAACTAGCTATTGTTCCTTTACAAGATGAATTATCTAATGATAAGATGCAAAGAATAGCAAAGGAGTTCAATTATTCTGAAACAATCTTCATTCATCCTCAGATAGATAATACTTATCGAGTGAATATTTTCACTCCTTTTGATGAACTACCATTTGCAGGTCATCCAACTATTGGTGCTGCTGGATTTGTACTTGGTGATGTTACTTCGTCTAAATCTGCAACTTTGATTACGAATGCCGGTCCTATTCCCGTACAAAAGTTTTCTAATGGAATTACAAAAGCCAGTATTCCTCATAATGTCCATATTCATAAAAGGACTATTAATGATTTACAACATCCTATAAAAGGGTTATCTACTAATGAAGCAATCGCTGAAGCAGAAAAGAAAGCACCAATAGTTTCCATTGTCAAAGGAATGTCATTTGCTTTAATTGAACTTCCATCTATCGAACTTCTTGGCAAAGTTCAAAACTCTGCCCCTCCTTTAGATATGTCTTCTCTACTTGATCCAGAATGGAAGGAAGGAAACGTTGGTAAATATTATTATGTATTTACTGATAAACTAACTATACGTACAAGAATGATTTATTTAGATATTTTAGAAGATCCTGCAACTGGAAGTGCTGCTTGTTCTTTAGCATCCTATTTATCAATCATCAGAGGACAAAGTCAAGATATTCAAATTACTCAAGGAGTTGAAATTGGAAGAAAGAGTAGTATTGGAGTTGAAGTTGAAATAGAAAATGACGTAGTGAAATCGGTTTTTTTATCAGGTAAAAGCGTTAAAATCATGGAAGGTAATCTTCTTGTTTAGGAAGGTAAACGATAAGAATAACAAATGTAGCAATCGATGATAATGTTGATAATACCATCAACCAAGATGCTAATTCGAAAGTATTACTGGTTGAATTTATTGTTGGGCAGATATGTGCATCCATATCCATAGCTGTATTCGATTTATTTTATTAATTCTTATATAACATATATGAAATCTATATAAATAAAATAGAAAGATTTGAATGCAAAATTATGTAAAGTTAATCATTATGGAGGAATCACCCTCCTCAATGCTTAACTCCAACTGCTTCAAATGCTTCTAAAGATCCATACTCTCTAAGCCTTTCCTTTTCTTCATTAGCCATACGAATCCACATATCATGTTGTTCACTTGGGAAAATATGTCTTTCACCAGTGATTTTATAATGATAAGGAGCAGAAACACCAAGTGCTTTTAAAGTCTTTTGTTCAACCAAGTTCAACTCTTCTAATGGTTTATCAAAACGGAATGGAGTTTTCAAACTAACTGGAGGATTTGTAATAAATCTTGGAATACGAAGTTGATTTTGTGAAGCAGAATGAACCATGAATGGATGCATTAAAACAACATCACCAACTTTACCAGTAACTTCAACAAATTCCTTACATTGATTTACAGTTTCTTTATATTCAAATGGTTGACCTGGTAAAACACCTTCTGGATGATCATTAAGCTTTTTAGCGATAAAAGGAATTGAATCTGGAGCAATAAAAGTAGCACCACCTTTAGGTTTAATTTCATCAGAGAAAATAGGAATAACAAGAAGTGCTTGTTCAGGAGAGTCAAGGAAATGACGGAAGAAGTTACCATCAGTATGCCAATTATCTAATTTCTTTGGATCACCAGAAACCAAATCAGGATCAACAGAATCAGAACCAAGATTAACAATAAGTGAATCATTCCAGTATTTACCAACATCAGCAATATTTTCTTCACCTCCTAATAAATCTTTGATTGCTTCCCAAGCATCTGGAGCAAATTCACTAACAAGAACAGATCTTTGCTTTGGCATATGAATTCTCTTCTTCTTCCATGTATCTTTATTGGTAGGATCATAACCAAGACGAACCCAAACATCTTTTAAAAGCCAAGCAGCTTTTTCTTTAGTAAAAGCATTATGAATAGTAACATAACCTTTTTCAAGGAAATGATCAACTTGTTCTTGAGTAAGGAAATTATATTTTTGAGAAGTAACAGTCATTTTTAAAAATTTAATTGAACTATAAATAGATATATAAATATATAAAATATATGAAAAGGGATAACAATCGTTTAAATAGAACCCCCCTGAGGAGCTCTTGGCCCCCATATGGCTCATAAGCCCCCACACGAGTATGATTACAGCGCATCAAGTGGGATGAACTCTTCACCGACCGGAGATCCAGTTAACCAATGGTGAAGTTGGTATTACCCCCACATGGGGTAATAGTAACTTTTGGAAGATAACAGCAGAAAATATTTGTATATATATATATATATGTATATCGATACTGTCTTATATGTTAATTGATTAACAGACAATTCAACCTGAAGGAGGAGTAAAAGAGGAGCATACGAGGGGATAACTATTAAATTCAAACATGAGGGGAACATGGGAGGGGAATCCCTACTACCACCCGAGGATTTACCATCACCTCGCTAGCACTCAGTCATACCGGTTAATAACCGAAGATCACATCGATCTCTGATCACTCTCATCTGACCATTATTAAGTTTAGTTTGCAGGATTAAAATAAACTGACATTAGATCTGCTAATCATACGTTTAATTCAAAATCTGCCCACTTTAAACGTCTCCCCACAATTAACTCGGGGAATCGTAAATAATATTCTTCTCTCTATTCATATTCCCCACGCCAATACTTTTACATGGGGTAGTTACTGCATCCAGAGGAGGAAGAGGAGGGGGGGAAGTTTATCGGGGAAGCACATTTCACTTTAACCGAAATTATCAACAACCGGAAAATTAAAGGTGGAGAATATGTTTAACCGTTAATAGTTTTTTACTTTGCATTTCTATCATACATTATCATTATTATATCAGGCTGAATTAGGATGTAAAGATATTTTTGGGGGATAACAATGAATCAAAAGAATTAGGACTAACGGTTGTGAAATGAATGTGGGGTATTTGGCATATCGGACTGCTTCGGTTAAATTGGGTGGGGTATGTCAGATGAATTTAGAGTTGATCGACATTTCAATTCATCCAGTTTGCATAAAACCGTTTGGTGAAGTGGGTTGGCTATTAAATGACAGTGATGAGGTTAAAGTGGGATGGAGTTGTATGGGTAAGTTGGTAGGTAGGTAGGTGGGTGAGTTGTTGGAGTGGGTTATTTAGGGTTGGGGGATATTATTATTACCATTGACATTAACCAGGATTAATACATGGAAAAACTTCAAGGAAAAGAATGGAGAAATAGGGTTAGGGGGGTATGTAATGATAACCATTAGGCTAATTTGATAGTGGATGATAATGTAGTGGATGTTAATGTAAGAAAAAGATGTCAAAATATTGCACCAGATAACGGTACCTCTTGATATACATATTCTTATCTATTATTACCACCAACAATCAGAATAGCCTTTTGTTTCCTTCAACTATATACATTAATACTGGTTACTCCTCCTCCACTTGGCTATAAAGTATCATCATCATTATTATAAAACATATTTTAACGGTTTAATTAACCGTGCCTAAATTGTTCCAAGGTTTCAAAATTTTTCCGTTTTCCCGACATTTCAACCAATAAACTTATGATATTGACCCGTGATCGGCCCATCACGGAATTACTAGGTGTTAAACGCAGACGTAATTTAGGCAGTTCAAGGGGCGGTCGGCATCTTTTCGCTATACCTCGGGTGAGGGTTTCAGATATTGTCTTTGAATGGAATATAGAGGGTATTGTTTTTTTATTTTTAAAATTAGGGTATGGGTTTATCCGACTGCTAATACTTTCCTCCTTATTCCCCCCAATACCTTTGACGAAAATTTACCCTCCGATTTGTTTTCGGCAATCATAACCGACTTGGTATTCCCCTAACTCTTAGGGGATAATACTCTTTTAAGAACGGCGGTATAAGCGGGAGAGACACACTCACCCACGGGTATGGTCAAAGGGTCTAGCTTGTGGGTAAGGACCGAGCCCAAATGTTAGATAAGGCGCAATATTACCGATTTGAGAGTGTTACAACGGTATCTAACGGTGTCTACTATTGACTCAGACGGCTTTAGCCGTAGAAAGGTTTCTGGTATTAATAGTATAATGGTGGATTTTGTCGGAAGCCAGGTAAACAAGCGGGTTGAACTTAAGGCTATAATAATTTATCCCAACGAATAGTAATAAATTAATGAGAAAAATATTTTTCAATGCCATTACGGTAATAATGATGGCGAGTGGGTCATTTTACCCTCTCATCTTCATGTATTATATTGTCATACTAACACAAGGATTATTTTGCTTTTTATCCAACTTCCCTTTATCTCGTTATTGTTAGTAACAGAAATGGTCATGCTACCAACCAGCTATGTTACCAAGCCGATTTACTGTCTGTCCCTCTCTCCCTCTACTTCTCCCTCCCCATTCACCCACTCACCCACCCGTACTATCTCATCTCCCACCCACCTATGTGGGGTTAACGGCTCTATTATCTTGTCTCCCCGAAATATCATTTCCCAAAAAGCGGGGCATTATGCTACGGTTAAATTCACCCCCTTGCCCCGCATAGTGGGGTATAGACTATTTTTTGCATGTAGATCAACTTACTTAGTTTCCATATTTAGATAACCGTGCAGAATTTTCTTCATATTAAGAAAGATGTGCATTTGTATGCCATTGATGAACAAAAAGTAATTGCAAGGAGGAATGGCAAAACAGAAGAGCAACTTCAGTAGTTGATGAAATTACGAACAGAAACACGACAAAAAGAATATGTAAAAAAAAGTCCAAATATGTAAAGAGTAGCTGTAACTTTTAATAAACCCCCATCTTTAATCACTCAAACTATAACAAAAATTGATTATAAATCCCCTCCTTCCTTATTGAACCATTATATTATCCCCTTACCATCTTCTCCC